>BMAC01000902.1:325792-344555 GCA_014905375.1 Phtheirospermum japonicum | reverse complement strand
CGTTTGCAACGAGCGTTGTATGCTCGAGCTTTCCGCTCGATTCCTAAAGTGCTGTGGACGGTTGATTTGATTTTCTGGAATCACTGCTTGACGATTATCTTGGCCTTGGGGCTCCCCGTTGTTTGGATTATTGAGGAACTGGTTTCCTTCTTGATTCTCTTCGTTATTGATCCTTTGGTTGATTCCGTCGTTAAGCGCTTGATTAGGAACAAGAATCGGTGGATCTTCTTGACGATTGTCGTCTTGTGGGTCTCCAAAGTTTAGATCATCGGTGGGCGGCATCCCATATGGTTGGTATCGTAGAGGGGTATTATTTGTCATTTCCTGCCCTCGGCCACCATTCGTTCGTCTCCTCCTCTTCCTCCTGGTCCTCGGCCTCCAATAGGGGTAGTGTTTGACATGTTTGGCCGAATTTGTATTGCGATTAATTGCGTCGGGGGAATGAAAGAGTCTTCTCGGTCTCCCAACTCGTTCGATGTTGTCTATATATATAGCGAGTTCGTTTCTAAGACTTCGACGTCCTAGCATCAACAACAAACAACATCAACGCATCGAGTGGCAAACAAAGAACCTTTATACAAATAAACGGAAAAGCATAAAATAACACGAACAATATTTAACACGAGAACTTGTATAAATTTGGTTTTTGGAATTATAAACTACTAATAAATTTAAAAGTATCAACTAATTATGATTAACTAATTAACTTAATCTAAGCTTGAAAACTAAATTATCTAAGAATTATTAATCTATGGACTTTAAAGCAATAAATTCTAAATTAATTAACTAGCATGCATCAAACTACTATGAACTAAATTTAACATATGAATTCTCAAGAACAAGATCAATCTCAAAATTCTCAAGCAATAACATAGCAATAACCAATTATCAACTAATTATCAAAACTAAAGCAATAATTAAATTAATCATGAACAAATCATCACCAAGCATGAACAAGAGAATAAACGCAACGACTAATTAATATTAAAAACTAAAATCTCAGGTCCAAACTTCAACTAAGAATTAACTAAAGTTTAGAGAACTTATTAAGTAGCTAAAGGTRCTGAAGTTGCTCTGAAAATCCGGGTTATAGATGGTTGATCTTGATCGAGAAATCGGAGCTTGAACGAACGTCTTCTTCTTGGTGCTTCGGGCCTTCAATCTTCGACGTAGATCTTGGAAGTATATTGGAGGGTGTTGGAAATAGGTTTCTCAACCCTAGGTAGGTGTTTTAGGTCGTGGATGTCTGTTTAAACCAAAGTATGAAGGGTTTATATAGTTATTGTAAGTCTTGGAGCGCAAGAAACCCTAAAAATCACGAAACTGGGCCGTTGCGTCGACGGTGAGTTGACGGTGCGTCGACTGACGCGTGCCAGTGCTCGGCGTCGGTGCTGCCTGGGCGTGCGCGTCGGATGGGCGGGTGCGTCGACGGTGTGCGTCGACATCGACGCTTCAGCAAGTAGCGTCGACGTTGCGTCGACAATGGTGCGTCGACATCGACGCTTCAGCAAGTAGCGTCGACAATGGTGCGTCGACATCGACGCTTCAGCAAGTAGCGTCGACGTTGCGTCGACAATGGTGCGTCGACATCGACGCTTCAGCAAGTTGCGTCGACGGAGCGTCGACTGACACGGTCATGACTCGCTGACATGGCTCGCGTCAACGGTGCGTCAACGGTCACGTCAGTCGACGCAACTACGCGTCTGTCTCCAACTCTCGATCTTTTGCTACTCGTTTCACCGGAAAGCTTGTTCTTCACTTCTTGAACATCGAACTTCGTCTATTACGCGTTAAACTCTTCCGGTTACTTAGCTGTAAGGTGAGAAACAACGGAATATCACCTACTTGCATCAATTACGATCAAAATGCGGTAAAATAAGCTGGAATTATAAAAATACGAGATTAAGCTTAAATCGTCCAACTTATACCAAAAACAACAAGAAAAATAAACTAAACTAATAAAAACCAAGACAAATCCGTGCTAATCACTACTGTAGCTATGTGTCGACCAAGCGTTGATCGACGTGAGCGATTCTCGTTGTCGACGCGGCCGCTGCATTGTGGCGCCTGTAGGATTTCGGCTCGTCGCTCGTCCCGTTTTCCTCGTTTTGAGCTGAAATACTAAAGCTGAGCAAAATTAATTTATTTCATATAAATAAAGTAAAAACACATTAAACACCAAACAAAATGAAAAAACATCAAAAGGAAGAAAAACGATAAAAAGATAAACCTAAACACCCTAAAAGCACACAACATACGATGCAAAAACACATGAAAATCACATACAAATATGTACAAATCAGATACACAACTTCGTCTCCGACTTGCTCTATTTGCGCAGGCCTGCACCTCCGCCCACCCTCGTCCCTGTTAACTGGTCGCTTTCTTCTTGGGCTGGATAAAGGTGAACACTAATGGAAGCGCTTTGGTATGTCCGAGGGATTGTGTTTCTGCTGGAGATTTCTGCACTTGTCGGGGTTTTATGAAAGGTGGCTTTTCGAGATACTTAGGTCGGGACTTTACTTTTGAGGCCGAGTTAGAGGCTGCAATGATTGCTATTGAGGAAGCTACGAGTAGGGGTTGGAATAGATATGGAGTCAAACTCCTTGTATATCGTTGACATGTTTGTCAAGCATTATCTTGATGCCTTGGAAGTTCCTTGCTCACTGGCGCCGGACCCTCTTCCTTACCACCTCGGTTGAGTTCATGGTTTTCAACCTAAACTTGATTGATGATGACATTTTGGGCCGCTAGGTCTTTCACTCGTCTCATTAGCTATTTGTCGGCCCCTCTCTCGGCACTGGGGCTTGTCACCTGTGGATGTTTGCTTCAGTGCTTCCTTCGTCTGCTGTTTCTGAAAGCTTGGTGGTATCTACTTCTCAACTCTACAGTGGGTTCCGAGAATGATATTTTTAGATCAAAACACGCTGGCTGAAAGCGTTATTTCCAGTTGTTTGTTTTTCTTGTGGCAACTTTTAGTTTATTACTATTTCTCTCTCTTTGGTTGTCGTTGCTACAAAGGTTGGGGGTACTCTTTCCTTTATAAGGGTTTATCCCACAATAGTGGGTTTACCTTGTGAGGTTTAAACGAGGCACTCTTAGCATTTCTAGCTGCAATAATCTTAGTTGTTATTCTTATGTAACCGGACATTGTTCTTTTTTTTTTCTCATTTTCAATAAAGTTTGTATTTTATTTAAAAGGAAAAAAAAGAGCTCACATTGTACAATCAGGAAGTCCAAATGGTTAAAAAATAAAACTTTATTCCTAAAAAAAACTATAAGAGCTTCATAGAGTTTTAATGTTGGATCCTTAATCCAACATTGGGCTTATATGTGAAATAATTATATATTGTGTGGACTGTCAAATAAGGAAGCCTAATTAAAAGTGATCAAATAAAGTTTAAGTTATTGGGCTTAATGTATTTTAGTAGGGTGTGGGCCTTTAATGTGTAGATACTTAGTGGGCTATCTGTTTTGATGATGGGATAAAATAGGTAAACCCTAATAACTCAAGTATATAAGGGTTATGGTCCCTAGGTCATACATATCATCAAGATAATCATATTATCAATCTATTCTGCATCTCATCGTCAGAAGAGACATATAGAGAAAGTTTAAGGATTCTCTAAAAGGTTGGATACGTATTGCCCTAGAAGATCAAACCCCAAATCCAATCGCTTATGGATTCAGATACATTTCCGTAAACTAACTTGTGATTCTTAATAATTAAATATGATGGTTTCTTGGTTATTGCGATGGCTTTCACTAAGGTTATTTTTAAATTTAACATTTAAAAAATAAAAAACAAAAAAATTCATGAAATTTATATAATACAATATATTCACGTAGTTATTTGATAATATGTTATTGTGAGTTTTTTTTAATAAGAAAAATAGAAATAAATCAATCAATATTAAAAGAAATAGAAATAAAACCAATCAATTTGATTGAAAAATGAAAAACAAATCTGCAAAACTAAACAATTCAAAAATATCTCTTAACCAAAAGTCAGTTTATTAGCGCAAAAACAAAAAGAAAACAAAAACAAAAAGAAAATTCACATAAAAGAAAATTTTATTACATATAACAAAATCTCACATAAAAGAAAAGTGTATATTCGTAAAAACTAGTATCATATCTTCGAAATGAAAAAAGAAAATAAAAAAATAGTGTTTGAGCGTAATTTTGCCCAAATATTGTACCATTTTAGTAGAATTATTAGCCCATAATTGGGCCTACTTAGACAAAAATCCACACATGAAAAGCCCAGATCTACAAGTAAACTGTCGGCCCGGTTCAGAATCAAACACACGCATCTGTTTAAAAAAATATCCAAAATTCCCAATATTATGCATTGAATCCTTAATCATGCAATTATTTATTACAAATGGGATGCAATCATCCGGTCTGAAATGACTACCAAATTCTATTGCGATAAACTTTTTTTCTATAGTAGGTACACGTCTAAAAAAATCAGTAATAAAGTTCAAAAACAGCTAGGTCCGTTAGCCTTTTCCCCCAAATTGAAAAGGAGAAAAAAAAAGGTATATTTTGAAATAGTTACACATAGTGGAGAAAAGTTGATTAAAGCAAATTGTGGAGTTGTCAAGTGTGTGAGTAAATGGGCTATAATAATAATAGATAATATACAGGACAAGGTTAGGACTTGTGTGATTCAGATTCGTACATTGCAAATTATTATTTTTATTATAACTCTTATTTTGTCTTATTTCTTAATTAATATAATTTACTTGCAATAATACCATTTCCTTTTTTTTAAGGTATCGTTTTAAAAGTAAGGATCTCTATTTAAAGATGAGAACTTGCTCTACAACTTCAACGCATATAATACGATCAAAATTGAGAGTTAAGTGTTATTCAATCAACATATATTCTGCCTAGACTAGGCGTGAAAGTAAGTCAAGCCAACTCGTGAGCTATTCTTGATCGACTCGAAAAAAGTTCGAAATCGACCCGAGCTCGAGCCCAAGCTACTCGACTATATATCGAGTTCGAACTCGAGCCCAGTGATACTCAACTCGATAGGCTCGCGAGCCTAATCGAGTTTTTGATAGATTTACCATTTTATTCTTATTATGGTTACTTATTTACATATATACCCTAAATATATAATAAAAAATTAATATTAAGTATTTTATTTTATGTTTTTTAGATTTTTTTATTAATATTATTTTACTCGACCGAGACGAGCCAAGTTCGAGCTTGCCGAGTTTTCAAACGAGCCGATCTCGAGCATGACATTTTTCGATTCGACTCGACTCGATTTTACCCTAGCCTAGACGCAGGGGTTATAGCCCGTGTTGCAACACTTTCACCAACTTCCTGTTGAACGAGTTGTTTTCTTCTTCCATCTTTTGTTTTTATTAAGACTCAATCCTACAGATTGTGATTCTTTACCTTTTGCAAGACTAGTACTGATTTAGAATAATCTTACCCGATCGAAGTTTTTCGTAAATTTACTAGTTTTTTGTATTTTCAAGTGTAATCGTTGACACATGTTTTCTAGTCAAAAGTTTAAAACCTTGTATGTTGTTTTTTTTAATTACGTTTCTATTTATTTTTGCACAAAACACATTTGATTTGTTTTATTATTTTGACTTTATTAAGAACAAAGTAGTGAGTTAGATGATTGCAATTTTTTCAATTGGCATCATGAACTAAGTGTTGATCATGTGTACAAGCTTGTGGATTTGTTGATTTGTTTTATGTGTGTCTAACCCTTATACTTGAACCCAATTTTGTGTGTTTTAATATCACTATTATTGTTGCAGTAGAAGAAAAGGCTATGTACTGATGATGTGGACATCGAGGTGATGGAGGCATACAAGGAATTTATTATAATTAGGTCATGTGGGTTCAAAAGGCCAAATTCTTTACCAAGGAGTACGAGCGATAGAGTCACTGGAACGATGAACTGAAAGCATTTATCTCTCGCTTGGAGGTGATTTTCACAAATAAAAAAAGTTGGCAATGCTAAATCTAAACTTGAATCTTGTCTTCAATATTTAAAGAAGACGAGTACCAATAAGGCTAAATTTGGTGAATCTTTATTTGTTGTATGTAAAGGCTTGCACTAAATTTAAAACCCCTATTTTTGTCAAACTAAAAGAGTCGTGTGTTTCGTCGACCTTTTCAAGTCAAAACATGCCTACAGCCTCTAAAAATCAAAATGTCGTAAGCGTAAATATATTTAACATATTGCTTTATGCTTGGCCATATTAAACCTTTGATTATCACTAATTTGTCTTGATTTTATTTAATATTTTAGTTCATTTTTATTATTGTTTTCGGTGAAATTGGATAGATTGAGCACATTTTCGTATTTTCTTATCCTCAACTTGTTTTTATCATATTTTAATCATAATTAATTGATTTTATGTTTATTTTAGGTATTTTAAAGTATTTTGGTTTGAACGTAGTCAAGAATGGGCGTACGAGTGGAGCTTCAGCGAAAACAGGCCGCGATTTGAAGAATTTAAAGTTGTCGGCTTTCTATAACGGTTTTCCATCTGGAACCATTATAGTAGAGCTGCCGACATTGCCAGCCCACAAAAACTTTTTGTAGTGTCGACCAGTTTGCGTCGATCGACGTAAGAACTAATGCCAATCGATGCACTGGCTGTGGAAGTCTCTGTAGCGTCGACCAGTTTGCGTCGGTCGACGTAAGAACCGACGTCAATCGACGCCAACATGCTGAAACGCGTTTTTTAGGTTTTCTCGATGCCCCAGACTTCTCACAACTATAAATAGCCTATGTATTTTGGACTTTTACATACATTATCATATTTTTAGGGTTTCTAAAGCCTCTTAGGGGCTGACAACCCCAACGAGTGCCGTTTAATTTCATAGTTACTTCTCATAATTTCTTAGTTTTAAATTCTTAGTTTTAGATTAGTTTAGATTAGATCTTAGATAGTTTAGATAATTTAGATTCAAGATTCGCTTCCAGAACGCTGCAACTTTCTTCTCGTTTAATTAGTAAGGGCTTGTTTGGGAACACTTTTGGCATAAAAGTCCATCTATAAAATGGACTTTTGGAAAAGTGTAATTTAGAAAAGTGCTTGTGAAAAATGTGAAGTGTTTGGTAAAAACAGTTTTAAAAGTCCATTCAACAAAAGTGTAGGAAATGAAATTCAAAAGTCATAAATTATCACTTCTTCAAAATGGACTTTTGAAAAAGTTACTTTTTTCAAAAGTCCATTTTAATATAACCACCAAACATGTTTTTCTTTTATAAATGGACTTATTTGCAAAAAGTCCATTTCAAAATGGGTACCCAAACAAGCACTAAGTCTTTAATTCATTTCGTTTACTTTAGTTTTAATTAATTATGATGCTCTTAATTTCTTGCTTGAATTAGAATAATCAAAACTCCAACAAACACCCCCCCCCCCCATGTATGATGATGAATTGTATGATATTGAGATTGGTGATGATTATGTTGGGGTTATTATGTTGAGATTGATGAAATTGATTGGCTATATCTAACGGGTCTATATCCTAGAATCGTCGTGAACCATCAATTGGGTGTATCCCAATAAATCGTGAAAATAATTCGAAGCTCTAGAACCCTTGTTTTCAAAATCTATTCAAAACTCTTAACTTTTAATCGTTCTTCGTTTAGATCAATTTATTGCTTTATGTGTTTAGATTAGAATTTTATTTTATTCTCTTGTTCGTGAACAAACAAACACAAAAGGAACTTCCGAGCCAAGTTTTCCTTGAGAGACGATTCGGTTCAACTTACCAACCTACACGTGATCCTGTTCTCTTGCGGGCGAGCTTTTAAATTTTTGACAAATCTTTATAAGTATGTACACAAAAGTTCGAATCAAATTTTGGCGCCGTTGCCGGGGAAATCTAAGTAGGTTGTGAATTTTGTGTTTGCCCTTCGTGATCCTTATTTATATTTATCTTTATTTTATTACGATTTTTCTTTACGTTGGTTTTATTATTTTTATCTGGTACGTTTAATCTTGTGCGTTGAGTGTTGTGTATGCAAGTTACATCTCTTGAAGCCTCGATTCAACATCTGAAATAAATTTAAAAAAATATATATTACTCGTACGATGATCCACCGCTAGATTGGCGTCATGCACCTCAACCAGCTATTCCATTGAGTGACGCAATGAGGAATTACTTTCCTTACAAATACGACCAATTGAATCTCCCAAAATTTTATGGACGTCCAAACGAAGATGCGCTAAAATTCATTTGAAAGTACGAGTTCATCACTGATAGTTCTCCTCTTCACGGGCTTACAAGGGATCAAGTGAAGATGCGACTCTTCACTTTTGCGCTGAAGGAAGAAGCAATGAAATGGTTTGAAATACTAGAACCTTATTCTTTGCGTACATGGTATGAAGTAGGCGATAAATTCATGAGGATGTTCTACGTACCTAATGTAATATGTGATCGTTGTGGTTGCCGAGGACATATGACGCATGAATGTTTGGTAACATTTGATGATGAGCCAAAGGAGGAAGTTGTCGTCGTCCGAGATTGTACGAGCCATGAAGAATATAAACCAGATGATCAATTTTTGGTGTGGTAGCAAGATCAAGAAGCCGAAACCATTCACCATCAAGACGAACTTGTGCTATCGACCATACGAGATAACTATTCTAGGTGTACTAAGACTATGGAGGCACTATGTGGTCAAATCGAGGATTGTTTAGCGAAAAGGTCGATCGAGAAATATGAACTTCAAAGTCAGCCTGAGATGCCGATTCTTGTTGCGATTAAGCCCATCTTAGAGGTTGAGAATACGAGCTCGAATGATCGTTTGGGAGAAGTTTGTGAGGAGAAGGTTATTGAAGATTTGGTTGAGATCGTTTCCCATGTGCTAATCGATGAGACTTTAGACAAGGATGTTGGGGCATTGCCTTTGGAACTTAATGTAGATCTTACGAATTCTAGTTTTCTTAATTTTTATGTAGGTAGTGAGAATGGAGGTGATGCGATGCCCAATGTAGAAAAGGCGGTGGACGAATTTATCGAGAAGGATGCGATGATATCGAGGATGACAATGAGATGGTGGTTGAGGTAATCAAGCAAAATTTCCCTCCCCTATGACATTATATAGATTTTAATATTTTTCAGGGTGTTGGGGGAGATGCTAAAGATTTGAAGGAGTTCGGAGTGTGCGAGGGATTTGCCGTTTGTTCAACGGATTCCCTAATTTTTAAGAAAGTAGAGGATCACCCTATGCCGCAATTTACTTTTGATATGTTAGTAGTGATCAATTATTCGCTTTTTCGACCTCCGAAGCGAATTGAAGTTTTTGTTCTACGACTTGCTTTCCATGATCGCCTTGGTGATTTAAATTGCCTAAACGTAATCTTAGAGAACACTAAGGCGTGTCACGATCGTCACTTGTTTTTGGACCCGGGATATCATTGTTCGTAGAAGACGTCGAGCTTCCGACGTTAACCAAGCGCTTCTGGGGAAGCAACCCAAGTATTCATTTTATTATTCTTTAAGTTTTACTGGTTAGTTTGTTTTTGTTCGTTTGTTTTATCTTTTTAGGTTTTTATTCAAGGCATTTTCGTTCAAGGGAGTCAAGACTAGGGATAATTTCACAAGCATTGTTTTGGAGTCGCTCGACTATTTAAATTTCAGGGACGTTTTCTTATTCCCTTTCTCCTCTGCTTTTATTTTCTTATACTCGTTTATGGCAATCAGGGGATTGYCWAGTTTTTAGAGGGGGGGATGGTTGAGTATGRTTTATATTTGAAATATGTGCAAATTTTCAAAAAAATTCGTGGATTTGTATTGCTAAATTTTAAACGTGACTAATTGCTATTTTTGCGCGATATTGTGTTTGTATGGCTTGTCCGTCGAAGTTAACTATGTTTGATTTGATGTTCTTGTATTTGAGGGTGTATAAGTACATAAAATTTTTCAAAATTATTATTTATATATTGTAAAATGGTACTTGGACGCAATCGCAAAACCCAAAAAGCAGCGCCAATTCAAACTTTTTCGTGCAAAAGCCAGTGATTAGCCTGAGTGTTTATCATCATTGCATGTACTTGAATGAGTTTTGATTTGATATCTCTTTGAAACCGTTGTGTGTAGTTGACTTTGAAAATGAGGTTAAGGCACAGAAAAAAACCCTATTCCGGCCATATCCATATATTTTAGGCACTATAAATTCCGAATGAGCCAATAATAGCCAAATAATCCATGCCTTTAGCCCTGTGTGATTTTATTGAGTTGACCCCTACTAACCCATTAAAAGCGTGGGGTAGGAGTTCGTTATTTTTATTGGTTGTTAGTGTTTTGGAATATTTATCAGGGATTTAAGAAAAAATTTATAAAGGGGAAAATATAAAAAATAATAAACAAGGATGGTGAATCTTGGTGAATCGTGTTATGTAATTGCATACGCACTTATAAAGGCTTGTGTTTTATTATTTATTTTCTTATGAAGCCTAATGTTTAAAAGGCAAAGAGTTGTGTTTGTAGAAGGAGCATATAATAAGCTTCAATTGTGATTAAGTGGTTCGAGCAAAAGTCGGTTTAGAGTTACGAGTTGAGAAATAGCCTAAGTATAAAGGCTACGTTATGAGTGTTTAGTGAGGTTTTTCTTTTGAATGAGGTGAAGCACATTGCTTCGTGATTAGAACAGTTTGGTGAGTTATTGATCATGTTAGATCATGAGTTACACGACTTATATATTCCATACCTGTCCAAAGAGCCTTACATTACAACCCGAAAAGATCTTTTCCGATTCTTAGTTCGATAACACACTTAATTTGTGATTGAAAAGAGATTTATTTTCCGTGCTTATTTATTGTGAATGCATTTGTATGATTTGAGTGTATACACATCCTATGTAGCAATGTTTGAGTGATTTGAGCTTTCATCCATATATATTACCTTTTGAGAGGATGCATGAATTTGATTTTGGAGCGACAATGTAATAAGGTGGAGTGTTTGAAGTTGCGTTGCATGTATCTATATTTTCAAAATTAATTATGTAGCACGAGACGACTCATTGCTTGAGCATATATTCATTCTTGTTGTACTTTGAAACTATCGTTTGTTCGAGGACGGACAAACCAATTAAGCGTGGGGTATTTGATTAGCACTAATTTGTCTTGATTTTAGTTAGTATTTTAGTTCCTTTTTATTATTGTTTTCGGTTAAAGTTGGATAGATTGAGCACATTTTTGTATTTTCTTATCTCCAACTTGTTTTATCATATTTTAATCATAATTAATTGATTTTATGTTTTTTTTTAGGTATTTTAAAGTATTTTGGTTTGGACGTAGTCAAGAATGGGCGTATGAGTGGAGTTTCAGCAAAAACGGGCCGCAATTTGAAGAATTTAAAGCTTCGTGCTTCTATGACGGTTTTCCATCTGGAACCGTTATAGTAGAGTTGCCGACATTGCCAGCCCACAAAACTTTCTGTAGCGTCGACCAGTTTGCGTTGGTCAACGCAAGAACCGATGCCAATCGACGCACTGGCTGCGGAAGTCTCTGTAGTGTCGACCAGTTTGCGTCGGTCGATGCAAAAACCGACGTCAATCGACGCCAACATGCTGAAACGCATTTTTTAGGTTTTCTTGTTGTCCAAGACTTCCCACAACTATAAATAGCCTATGTATTTCGGATTTTTACATACATTATCATATTCCTAGGTTTTCTAAGGCCTCTTAGGAGCTGACAACCCCAATGAGTGCAGTTTAATTTCGTAGTTACTTCTCATAATTTCTTAGTTTTAGATTAGTTCTTAGATAGTTTAGATAATTTAGATTCAAGATTCGCTTCTGGAACGCTGCAACTTTCTTCTCGTTTAATTAGTAAGTCTTTAATTCATTTCGTTTAATTTAGTTTAATTAATTATGATGCTCTTAATTTCTTGCTTGAATTAGAATAATCAAAACTCCAACAAACAACCCCCCCATGTATGATGATGAATTGTATGATATTGAGATTTGTGATGATGATGTTGGTGTTATTATGTTGAGATTGATGAAATTGATTAGCTAGATCTAACGGGTCTAGAGCCTAGAATCTTCGTGAACCATCAATTGGGTTTATCCCAATAGATCGTGGAAACGATTCGAAACTCTAGAACCCTTGTTTTCAAATTTTTTTCAAAACTCTTAATTTTTAATTGTTCCTCGTTTAGATAAATTTATTACTTTTATGTGTTTAGATTAGAATTTTATTTTATTCTCTTGTTCGTAAACAAACAAAAACAAAGGGAACTTCCGAGCCTAGTTTTTCTTGTGAGATGATTCGGTTCAACTTACCAACCTACACGCGATCCCGTTCTCTTGTGGGCGAGCTTTTAAATTTTTGACAAATCTTTATAAGTAGGTACACAAAAGTTCGAATCAACCTTATTGTTGTAAACTTAATTCTAAATCTGCTAAAAAACTCTACTGGTCCAGTGTTGGACAAACCCAGTATCACCAACACGAACACCTCTCATAAATCCAACTTTATTTGGGTTCGCAAATTTGATGTTCAGTGATTTTTTTTTACTTCTTTTAAGAATATGATTGCAGAGTCCTGATATTTTCATAGTGGTTGCTCACATCATATGATGGATACTCGTGATTATTTGTCGGGCTTTGAGACATATGATGGAGGAAAAGCAATTTATGGAGGTGGAGACCAAGGGTAAATCATTGGTAAAGGGACATTGAATGTCGAAGTCTTCCAAAACTTCAAAACATGCTTCTTGTCGTTTGAATCATAGTTAACTTGATTAGCATAATCAACTTGTGATAGCAATATGAATGTGAAATTTGATAATCAAACTTGTAAAGTCTTTGGTGATTCAAATGTTTGTTTTCTTACAAGTACAAGAATGGCTGATAATTCATATGTTTTTTGTAAGGAAGGTGTTGTGCTTTTTGAATGTATGGGTATTTTGCTAAGGGTTTTCATCAATTTTATTTTATACTCTACGCGATCTTTGCCTAAATTTTATCAAAACCTTACATTTTTGAAAACTCGAGGAAGCTCTAACTCTCTATTTGAGAATTTTAACACTCTTGATTCTTTACAATGTCCTGCGTGTTCTAGTTTTGGTCACTTTGATTTTAACTTTTGCTAGAAATAGCTTTAATGATATTTTAAGTGAATGAGTCTAAGGAAGTAGAGACTGACCCTAATGTTGAGAAAAACTTGCTTTTACAGAAATCTGGAGAGGGAGGTCGTCACTCTATGGCTGTTGTTCATGATGTTGCTCCTAGTATTTAGTCCAGAATTTCCTGAATGCACTTTTATTGATTTAAATTATGATGTTTTGTTAGAAGCAGGAACCCAATAGTAAGGTTGATATTTATGTTAAGTCTAATCTTATAACTCCCTTGTTTTCTTTAAACTGTCAAATAAGGGTGAAAAAAACTTGACGAGGTTCTGTTTATGGGTAATAAGTCTGACCAAATTAGTTTTTTTTACAGACCATGTTACAGTTAAAAAAATAGTGTGTCTAGTCTTCTTCGATACCAGCTAACGTAAAGCATTCTTTTAATAAAAAATCCAGATCAAAAAAATGTCAATTTATTTCTCATTGTTGTCCTTTTATTAGAAACATAAAAATTTATTTTGGTAAACCACAATCTGATTGTGCTCGAAAAGTTTCTAACAAATCAATGTTGGTGGAAATGTTGGAGTTTCCTATTAACATTCCCGAAAACATAAAAATAGCTTTGGTTAAGAATTCAGATATCTATTTTGATATTTTCTATACCTCATTTGAGTTGATATTTCCTGGTTTATGGTTATTCTACAATGGTTGTCCCCGATTCTTGTTGAGTATTTTAGAATATTTGAATAATTAAGAGTTCTTGAGAAAAAGTCAAGTTTGTGTGGGTATAGTTTTCATGGTATAATTGTTTGTAAAGGTACTCTTAATGATGATTGTTTACTCAAGCTCCATAATATTTTCCATACTAAAGAGCTTGTGGTTAATGACCTTAGCAGAAACCAACTTTATGATTATGGTGTATATGTGAATTTTTGTAAGGATACTTGTGAAATGTCTGATTTCTCTAACACTTGTTCTTTTATAGATTTAAGAGCAAATGTTTATTACTACCTATTTCATATTTAGTATTTTTGTATTTCCAATATTGATAAACTCGGTTTATGGCACCAAAAGATTGGGGATGTGGATTTGAGAATGATTAAGAAATTGTTTAAATTTGAAGTTGCAAGTGAATTACCTAAACTAGCCTTTTAAGTTAGTTGTGTCAGTTTCATTTGCCTTAATGGTAAGCTAACTATTGAACATCATCTCATGAACAAGGCATGTTTTGTCTCTGGTTTTTCGCCTTAGATATTTTCAATCTTATTGAATGTAAAAGTCTATGTGATATGAAGTACCCTCTTGTTCTAGTTAACGGCATTTTGAAAATCACTTAGATGTATTTCTTGATGTGAAATCAGATATTCTTGCATCACTTGATTTTTTTATTTTAAAAGGTAATTAAAGTTTACAATTTGAGAGTCATTGATATCCAGTTTTCTCGTCGTGTGATTTTTGAGAATTCTTATTCTTGTTTGATAGAAATAAATTTTCTCATGAGTTTAAAGCACCTATTGATAGGTTGGTCAAAAGAAGTTTTTGCCCTTTTACAAAATTTTCTTAATATTTTGTTAAGTGAGAACTATTTGACAAACGTTTTTAATATTGAGGCACTACATACTGCTTGTCATTATGTGTTTGGTTTATATTGAGTGGTCAATATGTTGCAAATAAGGTTGATTTAAATTTTATTTGTGATTAATCTTGGAGTGTTCTAATAATTATAATTCTTGTTTGTGTAATTTCTGAACTAGAACGATCATCTTTAGTGCTCCATTTAACAATCTTTCCAAAAAATGCAGAGTAGATTATTCTTACTTGGTCATATCTTGTGAATCTACTAAATTTGTTGATATGCAGGATTCGAGCTGAACATGTATAATATTATTGTTGCTAACACTATTTCTAATGAATAGGTAGTGATTACCATCAGAGAGATGGTAAGATTTGGGTTTTCACTTTTGGAATGTACTTGGTAAGATCTCCCTATTCTGTACTCTCTTTTGAACCTGAATATGTCATCATGATCTTGAATGAACATGTTAATATGTCACCTCTGTTAGAAGAATTTGAGTATATGATATTTGGTAGTTGTTCCTAGTTATTGTGGTTAAGCAAAATTGTTAAGGGAAATTGTTCACTTGGAAACACATGAACTGTTTTCATTGATATCTCCAGTGCGACTGACATATCAACAAATCTTCTTCAATACTCTTATACTAAGCCCATCATTTTTCAATATCACATGAATTTCGGTTGAGAAATTTATTGTTTTAATGGAGTATATTAACATTGAAAATCAGCAGGTAGACACTGACACCAAGGCATTAGAGTATGAGGGATTTTCTTTAAGAAAATCTCTCTATAGGTGGTATGTATGAATGTTTTATTACATGTTGTGAAATATGACCTCACATTTTTCATAACACTATATATTAATTTTTTATTATTTCCTTTCTTAATTTTTAGGAATACATTATGTAAAAGTCTAGCTGATTTACATTCCTTCTCAACATTTGTTGTCTAAATGAGTTGCAAGTTTTGAAAATAATTGTTGTTGTCTTTCGTAGAAACGTGTGTTTCTCCTGGTTTTTTCAAAATAAAATCTTGTATTAAGAATGAAGTTATAGCCATCCTAAAAGGGATTAAGAATAATTGATAAATCAAATAAATGATCAAAGTGATCTTATGAGGTGTTTATTTTATTTTTGTTGCTTCAAAAGTGGAGGTACTACTACTCTCGGACACAAAATACATAATCTTCATATGCAACTTAAAATGACTATGCCATTAATTGTTTCAAGGAGTTTCAATTCATTGATTTTGTGGTGGAATGTCATACAAAGTGTCATCACATCTGGGGCTATAGTGTGTAGCATATGTAATCATACCAACTTCGTGTGTGAAATCTTTCCTTTTTCATATTGTAATCATAATTTAAGGTCATGCATCACTTGGTGATATTTGTCTATTTGTTGAATTTGACTCCCGTGTGCAAAGTGTGGATGTGAATTTCTTCTCTATTTTAATGGTTTTATGTGACTTAGATCTTGTGTGGTATTACACATTTATGTTGGATATGGCTGAATTGGTACGATGTGAAAAAAGAGCTTTCATATATTATGGTGACTTGTGTCAAGGTGGATTTTGTTCCCTTAGTAATTATGGGTTTCCATATTATGAGGGATTTTAACCTAGATATGTTTCCTTTTATATTTCTATATTCTTTTCTAGATGGGATTCTTCTAGGTTTAGTACTTTTATGAGCTGTTGGGTTTAGTATATATATATGTATGCTTCTCATTATCACATGCATGTTTCACATTATTTTCAAATATTTTTATGTTTTGGTGTGATTTTTGTGATTGAAATCTTTCATGCAAGAATACGTAAGCTCTTTTCAGGTGCCAAGTCATTGGTTCAAAACCTAAGCAAGATTTTATCCACTTCCACCTTTACCGCCGTCTGCCTCGCTCTTCCACCATGTCTGAATCTCGAACCAATCCATCATCTCCATCCAAGACTACTTCGATCACTGTTAGATATGTTGCACAAGATTTCTAAAAGAGTGTTGCGGCACTTGAGATATAATCTTTTGATCCCAGGTGGTTGTTTCATCCTCTTTGTCCTTGTTTCACTATGTCCAACTACTTAATCACCATCGACTACTACTGCTCGAACTTTTTATCATTTTCTATAATGATCTCACTTTCTGGCTATTCACTTGCTACGAAACTTTTCTATTTCATCCACCAACATAGGTCTTTATACCAAACAAATTAAAATATTTATTGTCTTGTTACTTATTGACAAGTATAATGAGAACGATATGGAGCTTCCTACAACCTTATGCTTATTGATGAATCTTTCGAGCCTAATTACATGTTGTCTTCTTGCAAGTTCAAATGCCTCTGTGACAATGGGTTTGATTCTATTAATGGTATTTGTTAGAAGAGTTTTTGTGGTGTTGAAATGAATCAACGGGTTCATGGCTCGGTATTATCGGAATTTGATTCAATTGAAGTATTCAATGTGTTTCAAGCTTTGAAAAGTAAGGGAAAATGAAAATAAAGAAATTAAACTAACTAAATTAAACTAGGAAATGAAATTGCATGTTGGTCGGATGCCTCGTCGTGTGCTTCAAATAGAAAATGCAAATCAATAATGAAAATAAGCAAGAAAATGCAATGTTTCACCAAGTACAAGCATGCAAGCACAAGGTACAACTATGCATAAAATCCTAAATAATGTAAATTAGAAAAAATCTAAAGCATGGATATAAAGAGCAAGAAAAGTTGACATGAAAGTTTAAAACTTTAAGGAAAATAACAAGTAATAAGGAGTAGATCTAAGATTTAACCTAAAACTATGCATGAAAATAAAATTGCAAGTAAAACATAGTAAAATCTCAAAATCAAGACGATCCAAGAGCCGATCTGTGATCTAGATGTGTCACTCATCTAGATTCCATAGAAAATTCATAAGTTTCATCATGAATTCAAGGTGCTAAGACAAAAGGCATAAAATGAAGAACAAAGTGAATCGAACTTTTTCGCTTTAAAAATAATGAAAAGCACGTCCGCAAGAGAACGGAGCTATTGTAGGCGATAAGTTGACTCGAGTCGAATCACAAGGAAGACTAATCGGAAACTATTCCGATGTTCGATTTTATGTACGAAGAAACGAAAATAGAAACTAAACTAAATTAAACTAAACACACGATCAAATAAAGTTTGAGGTGTTCTAACATCTACGAGCAATAAAATGAAAAGCTTTTAAAACGATTAATAAAAGCGAGGGTTCTAGTGCGTCCGGAATCGCCTCCACGATCGAGGTTGTCAATCCCGATGGTTCTAAACGACCCAAAGCACACTAGAACAATAAATCTAGCTAACAAGTATGATCGTAATCAAATTATAAATGCAACACAAGCATGATCACAATCGATAATAAAAGAAATACAAAACTAAATTAACATATTCACTCATCTAATCTTACGAGAACTAACAACTAACTACTAAAGCAATAAAAATAAATTAACAACTAGGAAAAACGATAAAAGGAAAACGACTAAATTAACGAAACTTAAAGTGCATAATAACATCAAARCAAAGGTCATTGAAGCCAAATACACAAAGCAAATAAAAGATGCAGAAAAACCTATAATCTATAGAAAGCATCAGCAATCCAACGATCTTCAGCGATGAGAAATTAATTTATTTTTATTGCTTTAGTAGTTAGTTGTTAGTTCTCGTAAGATTAGATGAATGATTATGTTAATTTAGTTTTGTATTTCTTTTATTATCGATTGTGATCATGCTTGCGTTGCATTTATGATTTGATTACGATCATGCTTGTTAGCTAGATTTATTGTTCTAGTGTGCTTTGGGTCATTTAGAACCATCGGGATTGACAACCCCGATCGTGGAGGCGATTCTGGACGCACTAGAACCCTCGCTTTTATTAATCGTTTTAAAAGCTTTTAATTTTATTGCTCGTAGATGTTAGAACACCTCAAACTTTATTTGATCGTGTGTTTAGTTTAATTTAGTTTAGTTTCTATTTTCGTTTCTTCGTACATAAAATCGAACATCGGAATAGTTTCCGATTAGTCTTCCTTGTGATTCGACTCGAGTCAACTTATCGCCTACAATAGCTCCGTTCTCTTGCGGACGTGCTTTTCATT
>BMAC01000902.1:288785-311143 GCA_014905375.1 Phtheirospermum japonicum | reverse complement strand
TAATTGTCGTTCTAATTTTTAATATTCAATATGTTATTTATTTATTTATTTATTTTATTATTATACACAACTGTTGGGGTGGGTTTTTAATTATATCATCAGAAACACCAAAACATATGTAATGTTTGGTAACATCATGTCTTGCAGGTATGTATTCTACGCTGCCTTCGTTTTTATCTTTGTTTTGTTAGTGTAAGATATTCACTCAATTCGAGCATTATTAACACCCCATCCGATGAAGGAGCTCCGGGTGAAGGTGAATCTTCCTAGATCATTTTAACAGTTGATGAAGTTCATTTACTTGTTTATTTTGCTTTAAAATGTTTTTCTTCTGATCGACGTCTTTCCTGGTCGTAATTTTATCTGCAATATAGATATATTTTGTGTTTGTACTTGAACTAAGACATGTGTGATTAGGGGAAGGGATCTTGTGCTTGGACACTAAGTTAATGATGTAATAGGAATTCAATTTCTTAGAKCTGCTTATGGTTTATSTTGCCTGCAGTTGCCAAGAACCTTTCATGGAGGTTCCCCTAAATTTGCGTTGAAGTTACTTTTCGCCGATTGTGTTTTGACTTCTTGGAACTAAACTTTTATTACATCCGAGTTTGAAACTTTGGAGAAATGTTTTGATCTAGTTCTTCAAAGGCATTTTCTTTTTGATATCTTATCGTGTAATGGTGTTATTTGGAACATTCCTTTTCAACTRTTTRTTTTCACGAGACACATTCTTACAAAGCATTAGATGTATGATATAATTACTTCTTGCAGTTTTCTATTACTTTGTTTCAGGGAATTTATATGCATCATAAAGAAATCAAGGCTGCCCAGGGTATTAAAGTATTAAGATTACTRCCCAGGTAACCCTGTTTCATTGTTATAWGTCACTTAGCCTTCCAAAGGCCGAAATCTAAAGTCCACTAATTTTAAAAAAAAAAAGTGAGAGAGAAAGAAAAGATGCTCACCACTTACTATCTAGAAAACACCTAGCTAGCTTGCCTAATGGTTGTAATGTATGTTTGGGTTCAGACTGAAGGTATAGATATCCAAAATGAGTTGCCTCACTCAAGAATACAATATTCCGATACTATTTGAAACTTTGTCTCCAACACAATGTTTTTTTGACTTCATAAGAGTGTTGATACTGTAATTGGATTTATTTTTTAATGAGATCTACTATGGCAGTCTTTAACTTTCTAGAAAGTAATCATTTGGCAACATGATTGTGTCAAAAAGTTATTCTTGTATTGCACACGTTTTTTTTCTTTTATCTTTTTTCTGATTATGAATATATGTTGATGCTACCTTCTTCAAAATAGCTCTCATAACCTGGTCATTTGATTTTGTTTAATAATTTTTCTTTTTTAATAGTGCTCATAACTTGCTATATTTTTTCCCCCACCCCCTCTTTTATCATATTTGCTTGTAACATTCTTTTCAGGGGAAAGGTGTTTTCATATTTGCATCAAGATATGGTTGGGTTTGGGATGTAAAATTTTTCATTTTTTTCCATTCTTATAGTTTCTATTTTAGATAAACTCTTTGTTGATGTTAATGATTTTGGTGTATTTATGAGTGAACTAATTAATATATGCACAATATGTACTATTGGTGATATGATGTATGTTTTGGTGAAATGAATAATATATTCACAATATTTAGTATTTATGTTTTTGGGTAATTGTTGGATTTGTCATTTCATTTGCAATTTTTTTTATTTTTTTACAACTTTTTAGAACGGTTATTAAAAGATCTGTTATAGAAACCTAACTTTCTAGAAGGGTTTCATTAAATCCGTTCTAGAAACAATACTTTTTTAGAAGGAGTTTTTTGGGAGAACATGTCCTTCCAATATATGCGATGTGATCGCTCCTCCAAACTTATCGACACGAGGTTATTAAAACTAAAAATTGCGAAGAATTGGCACGACAAGTCGTTCCTATTAGTATTTAAGATACAAGAGCGACACAAGTCGTTCCTATAGATATACAGGCAAATGCCTATAGGAGCGACAATTTTGGAACGACATGTCGTTCCTATAGATCAAAAGCAAAGACAACAACACTTGTAGGAACGACTTTTGTCCTTCCAGTTGGTCTCATTTGTTGTAGTAAGTGGATATGACATTCTCTACAAAGTAAGGACGATGATCTGAGTGCAAGCTCCAACTGAATTTTAACAAGAGGGAATAGGGGAGAAATCTCTAAAAGAAGAAGAATCAAAGTGTTTAATACACATTTACAGATCGCCAATGGTTGGTTTATGGTGCAGGTATCGTTCTTACAACACCTGAACAGGACCCAATCAAATTCACATTAAAGTTCAGAGTTCATGCCTCCAATAATAAGGCAGATATGAAGCATTACTGGTACAAATGAATATGGAAATAGACCTATAATTACAATGTATAGGAGTATATTCGGAATGAGTATTTCAAGTTCGGGAAGAAAGAATTATGAGGTATGTATAGATGGTCGAGATACTCCGACAAAAATTCTTAAACTTTAAGTTAATTTACTAGCTAAAATTATTTTTACTTTGGTTGAGTACATGTTGGGAATATCACCTTGATAGATTTGTTGGCCACCATCGTCGACCAAGAGATAATGCGTATTAAGGACGAAGTTGATTGGCGAACCCCCTTTAAGGCGTACTTGTCAAGAGATGATATAGATAAGTAGGTCTCCATTGAATCCTTAAAAGGTCATTGCAATATTTTTTAATTGATGGAGTTTTAAATAAATGATCATGAATTGGGCCCTACCTTAGGTGTTTGACAAAGGAAGAGTGAAACATCGTATTACGAGAAATACATAAAGGTAACTGCGGCAATCACGTGAAGGGATGACATATGGCCTTAAAAGCATTGAGTTGGTTTTTTATGGCCAACTATGAAAAGGATGCAAGAAAAATGGTATGGTATTACCACAAATGTTAGATACACGCACATACTATACATATCCCAGTAGAACAGATGACGGTTATGAGAGCTCCTTACCCTTCACCCCAATGGGGTATTTACCTGGTAAAACCTTTTCTAGAGGCCAGCGGACAAAGGAAACTTTTAGTAGTAGGAGTGGACTATTTCAAAAAGTGGGTAGAAGCAAAACCACTAGCTTCCACCACGGAGACAAATACCATATCAATCATGTTTTCTAACATATGCTGGCGGTTGAGCATACCGCGAGTGTTGGTGCCGATAAAGGGACTCAGCTTAATGGACAAAGGATTCGAGCATGGTGAAAAGAGTCTAAATTAAATAGAGGTTCGCTTCAGTCGCCCACATCCAAGACAGTTAGCAAGTTGAGTTCACCAACCATATCTTAGTGCAAGGAATAAAGGAATCCTTGGAAAGAGCCAGTGGAGAGCTTGGGTGGATGAGCTGGATTCCGTAGTATAGGCATATAGAACAACACATTGGTCTACTACAGGTGAGTCACCTTTAAGCTTGGTGTAAGAAATCGAGGCAGTTATCCTTTTAGAAATATGATTAGAGTCACATCGTATCTTGAATTGCGATGAAGTGAAGAATGCCCCCCTAACGAGGGAACCGTTAGACCTAATAGAAGAAGAACAATCTTTGTTTTCATTAAGAGTCAAGAAATATAAAAGATGAGTACAAGTATCTTACAATAGCCAAGGTAAAAATGATTCTAGGTAGGTGACCTGGTCCTTAGGAGAGTCGATGCTCTAGATTATATAAGAAAGCTGGAAATCAATAGTGTTGGTCCTTTAAAATGTGCCGGATCTTAGCAGAAGGGGCCTGTGAACT
Organism: Phtheirospermum japonicum; assembly: GCA_014905375.1. Classification (NCBI taxonomy): domain Eukaryota; kingdom Viridiplantae; phylum Streptophyta; class Magnoliopsida; order Lamiales; family Orobanchaceae; genus Phtheirospermum; species Phtheirospermum japonicum. The sequence continues at coordinate 307,371 of BMAC01000902.1, read as the reverse complement.
AAAGAAACAGAAAGGATTACCCCTCTGGAGGTCATAGACCATGTGCCACCTCAAGAAATATTAATCTTAAAATTAGAGGAATTATGATGTAGGCCATTCTTCTGGCTATCCTCCATAATGAACCAAGTTGGGTTTTATCGTGAATAACAAGGGGCTCCAACTTGCGACTAGGATGGATGCAATACTCTTATAAATTCTTCCCTTCACGATAATAAATGCAGTTCACATGAGTCTCGGCAAGTGCACCGGTCGTTTATAGTGTATAGCTCTAGAGTACCGGATATCGTTCCCACGAGGATTTTGATTATTAGTACTAGCCGTATTTTTATTATTTAATTTACCGAATAAAAGGTTTTTTTAACAATCTACTTAACTAAAAATATGTAAATAAACTAAATAATTGATTAAACAAGCTGAAAAGTTAGAAATTATTTGAAGAATAAATATGAGAGAGGATGTCTTTTAATGTAGAATCTCTCTTAAATTCACATAGTGATTGTATCCAAATAAATCATCATAACCCGCATATTATTTCACGATTTCAAAGACCGTAGAAATTCTCTATTTTAACTAAAACCTCGAGTTTCGAGTGAATTAATCCTAACATCGAGTTGATTAACAAGAATCTCTTAATAATTAAACCCCCCAAGATAGCAATGCGAACAACTAAATTTCCCTATGAGGTTTCACCCTAATTCGGAGGGATTTATGTCGTCCAATATCTAGGATTGCATGCAGCTCCTTCTACTTGTGTGTGTTCTTACTATACTTTGCTTCATTTGATTAAAAGTAAAGAACAAACCCAAATCAATAAAAAGAAATTATTGAGTTGAGAAAATTGATAGAAATCACAAGAAAATCGAATGAAAAGTGTAAAATAATACAAATCAACCAATACCCAATCACAAGTTAAATTTAGGGTTCATCTCAATCCAAACACATATGAGGTTTAGTTCATGCTTGAATTGAAATCAAAAGAAGTGTAAAAAGATAAATACAAGAAAGGAGAAATCATGTTAACAAGTTTTAGTTTTCAAGTCAAAGATAAAATTACTCCCCTAGATAGTCTTCGAAGTATTTATGAAGTTTTCTTAAAGAACTTCTTCAATTTCTTCTCGTACTTTTCTTGCTTGTTGTTGCAATCTTCTAACCTCCAAACTTATGTTAAAAAACATCCTAGGGCCCTTGTTTATAGTTCCCCAAGTGTTTTGCTTAATAGCCCTTCGAAAAATAGAGAAAACTTGGCCCAAGACTATAAAATAGAATTATTCAAACAGAAACATGGCCAGCAGGACAAAAACACGACCAGAATTGCAAAAACACGGCCTGGCCATGTTTTCCGAAATTGGACATCCGATAAAAAACATGGCCGAGTTTAAAAACACGGCCAGGCCATATTTTTTACTGGACTCTTCTTTTTCTAGTTTTTTTTTTTTTTTGCGATATGAAACATGGGCGTGTTTTAAAACACGACCAAAGCATATTTTCTTTGATTTCTTGATATTTTAACTCCGCTTGCGCCTTTTTACTTACCGTTTCATCCCATTGACTCATTTTCTTATATACACGACTATCATTTCCCTCTAAATTAAATCGAATTCGCTCCACTTCAACGCTCCTACACAAATACAACCCAAAAATCAAAAAAATAAGAAATACCATAAGAACTACCAAGAAACACAAATAACTCTGTATTAAACACATAAAAACTACTAAAAACATGAATGACGTTATGACTATCAAAGAACAATCTTTGTTTTCATTAAGAGTCAAGAAATATAAAAGATGCGTATAAGAAGCTTACAATCACCAAGGTAAAAATGATTTTAGGTAGGTGACCTGGTGCTTAGGAGAGTCGATGCTCTAGATTGTATATGAAAGTTGGAACTCAATTGGGTTGGTCCCTTTAAAGTGTGACGGATCTTAGCTGAAGGGTCCTGTGAACTAAAGAAAAAGAAAGGATTTCCCTTCTGGAGGTCATAGAACATGTGCCACCTCAAGAAATATTAATCTTAAAATTAGAGGAATTATGATGTAGGCCATTCTTCTGGCTCTCCTCCATAATGAACCATGTTGGGTTTTATCGTGAGTAACAAGGGGCTCCAACTTGCACAGCTTGCGACTGGGCCGGATGCAATACTCTTATAAATTCTTCCCTTCACAATAATAATTGCAGTTCACACGAGTCTCGGTAAGTGCACCGGTCATTTAAAGTGTATAGCTCTAGAACATCAGATATCCTTCCCATGAGGATTGTGATTATTATTACGAACCGTCTTTTTATTATTTAATCTAACTAAGAAAAGGTTATTTTAACAATCTACATAACTAAAAATATGTAAATAAACTAAATAATTGATTAAACAATCCAAAAAGTCAGAAATTATTTTTGAAAAATAAATATGAGAGAAGAATGTGTTTGAATGTAGAATTCCCCTTAAATTCACCTTGTGATTGTATCCAAATAGATTATCATAATCCCTTAAGTACTACTAAACCCGCATATTATTTCACGCTTTCAAAGACTGTAGAAATTCCCTATTTTAATTAAAACCTCGAGTTTGGAGTGAATTAATCCTAACATTGAGTTGATTAACCGATATCTCTTCTTAATTAGGTCCACCCAAGATAGCAATGCGAACAACTTAATTTCCCTATGAGGTTTCACCCTAATCTGGAGGACTTATGTCGTCCAATATCTAAGATTGCATGCAACTCCTTCTACTTGTGTGTGTTCTTACTCTACTTCGCTTCGTTTGATTAAAAGTAAAGAACAAACCCTAATCAATAAAAATAAATTATTGAGTTGAAAAAATTGATATAAATCACAAGAAAATTGAATTAAAAGCGTAAAATAATATAAATCAACCAATACCCAATCACAAGTTAAATTTAGTGTTCATCTCAATCCAAACACATAGGAGATTTAGTTCATGCTTGAATTGAAATCAAAATAAGTGTATAAACATAAATACAAGAAAGGAGAAATCATGTTTACAAGTTTTAGTTTTCAAATCAAAGATAAAATTACTTCCCTAGCGAGTCTTGGAAGTATTTATGAGGTTTTCTTAAAAAACTTCTTCAATTTTTTCTTGTACTTTTATTGCTTGTTGTTGCAATCTTCTAGCCTCCAAACTTATGCTAAAAAACATCCTAGGGCCCTTATTTATAGTTTCCCAAGTGTTTGCCTAATAACCCTTCGAAAAATAGATAAAACGGGGCCAAAACTCTAAAATCGCACTATTCGGACAAAAACATGGCTAGTAGAACGAAAACACGGCCAAAATTGCAAAAACACGACCTGACCATGTTTTCCAAAATTGGCCATCTGGTAAAAAACAAGGTCGTGTTTAAAAACATGGCCAGGCCATATTTTCGCCTGGACTCTTCTTTTTCTAATTTGCCTTTGCGATATGAAACATGGGCGTGTTTTAAAACACGCCCAAAGCATATTTTTCTTTGATTTCTTGATATTTTAACTCCGCTTGCCACTTTTTACTTCCCGTTGTCCCCTTGACTCGTTCTCTTCTATACACGACTATCATTGCCCTCTAAATTAACCCAAATTCGCTCCTCTTCAACGCTCCTACACAAATACAACCCAAAAAATGAAAAGAACAAGAAACACCATAATAAATACCAAAAGACACACAATTAAATCTATATTAAACACATAAGAACTACTAAAAACATGAATGAAGTTATGATTATAAAAGTACAATCTTTGTTTTCATTAAGAGTCAAGAAATATAAAAGATGCGTACAAGAAGCCTACAATCGCCAAGGTAAAAATTATTTTAGGTAGGTGACCTGGTTCTTAGGAGAGTCGATGCTCTAGATTATATATGAAAGTTAGAACTCAATTGGGTTGGTCCCTTTAAATTGTGATGGATCTTAGCTGAAGGAGCCTGTGAACTAAAGAAAAGAAAGGATTGCCCCTATGGAGGTCTTAGAACATGTGCCACCTCAAGAAATATTACTCTTAAAATTAGAGGAATTATGATGTAGGCCATTCTTCTGGCTCTCCTCCATAATGAACCAAGTTGGGTTTTATCATGACTAACAAGGGACTCCAACTTGCACAACTTGCGACTGGGCTGGATGCAATACTCTTATAAACTCTTCCCTTCACGATAATAATTTCAGTTCAGACGAGAGGCTCCATCTTGCACAGTTAACGATTGGGATGGAAATGACTCCCTTTTAAACTCTTTTCGACCTAATGATGATTGTAGGCTGGAAGCTCCAACCTCTACAGCTTACGATAGGGATGGATGTGATTCACTTGTGGAATATTTCTGCCCTAATAAGAATTGTTAGTCATTTGAGGGGATTCAATTTACGCATTTTATAACTGTTCTGGATGAGACTCTCTTATGAGTTCTCCCGATCTGATGATAATTTAAATTCGAATGGAGGTGCTCTATCTTGCGTAGATTATGATTAGGCTGGATGAATTTCATTATGAACACTTCCTAAACTAATGTTATTTCAAGGACGAATGAGGAGCTCCAGCTTGTGTAGCTTACAATTTAGCTGGATGCAGTTACCTTATGAACTCTTCCTGACCTGATGATAATTTTAGGTTGTATGAGGGGCTCCCGATTGCACAGCTTATAACAAGGATGGATACGATTTCCTATGAACTATTTTCAACATGATGATAATTATTGGTTGGACGGGGAACTCCAACTTGTGTAGCTTATGACTAGGATGGATGTGACTTCCTTACATGACTTATCTTGGCGTGATGATAATTGAAGGTCAGAAGAGGAGATCCATATTGCACATCTTACGACTGGGATAGATGTGATTCCCTTATGAACCCTTCTTCAGGTCGGGTGAGTAGATACATCTTGGGTAGTCTACGAGTAGGCTAGATATGACTCCCTTATGAACTCTTCCTGATTTGATGATAATTACATGTTAGATGAGGGGATAGAGATTCCTCAGCTTACGACAGGGCTATATAAGATTCCTTTACGAACCCTTCCGAACCTGATGATAGTTTTAAGTTAGATAAAGGCTCTAGATTATCCATTTTATGACGGGGCTAGATGTGATTCTCTTATGAACTCTTCCTAACCTGATGAAAATTGTAGGTCGAATGAGGAGATCTAATATGCACAACTTACGATTGGGCTGGATACGACTCCCTCATAAACTCTTATCTACCTGATGATAATTGTAGGTCATATGAGGGGCTCCCTTTTGATGTAATTCAAGTTCTATATGAAAGACAATAGGCAGGGATACATTTCATATTCACATATTTGGATCTGATTTGGAGGTTTAGAACCTCAAAAGGCTTGACAACTCCATATGTTCTACAACCGTCGACCCTCCCATTAACCGACGCCCATCGATGCGCCAGTCACTAGTTAATCCTTGGGCACTTGGCCACTCCGGCAACATCTCATGGCAACGCGTGCTGGGCGCATTGGCATCGCCATTGTTCAGACATTTTGTGCAGACTGGCGTTTTTACCCCCAATAGCATATGAGATTCCTATATAATGATGATTCTTCCATGTTCAAATATCCACTACCAAAGTTAGGTTTTAGTTCATCCTATTATATTTTTAGATTAGTTTTTGCTATCTTAGATCAAAATTTCAATTCAAGCATTTTGTGTTAATTTTAATTTTTCTTGCTAAGTCACAAGAAAGGATTGAAGATCTCTAGTTTAATTTTAGTAAGCTTTCTATTTTAATTGTATTTAAATGTATTTTAATTGCTTTTTACTTTTCTTGTGTGTTAAATCCAAGATCTACTTTTTGTTTCTACTCAATTCCAAGCAACATTTAGACTTTCTTGTTATGTGACAAACAATGACTCTAGATCTTGTTTGAATTTGAGTTAGATTTTCTTTAAATTGCTTTTATTGCTTTTGAAATCTCTTTACTCGTTTTCTTGATCTAGTCTGTCTTTCTTCTTTTGTCCTCTAAAGCTTTAAAATTTGGGGCTATTATGTGCTTAGGTTGCTAGATCTATTTTCAACTTCATGTTTGCTTCATTAATTCCATGCCTTTTCTTAGCTTCATGTTAGGGCTTTTAATTGCAATTCAATTGTTGTTGATTGCTCTTTCCTTGATTTTATGCTACTTTTAATGTATTTAGACTATATTTATTTGGTCTAGGGCCTATGTGAGTTTAGAGCCATCGATTGGAATGTTATTGAAAAAATTATTGTACAAATCTCAATATTTATGGTTTTGTTTTGAAAAATAAATTTCCCACACATCTCTCGTCAACTAACAACGCACTCTCTCACCTCACCAACGCGAAGATACAAGAGCTAAAATCGAGCTCGGCTAACAAGAAACGGGATAAAGGCTCAAGGTGGCTCATTTGGGATTTTAAAAGTAGCTTACATATATGAATATGGCCGGCATAAGGGTGATATATGTGCCTCGAGGTCATTTCCAAATTCAATCATGTACGAGAAAAATCAAACCTCCTCAATACGATTTCCATAGAGATGCAAGTAAGCCGATAAATCACACAAGGCTACTCACTAGTTTGCACCGAATTTGGAAGCAAAATCAAAAGAGCTTTTAGAACTCTGCAATCTTTTCACGAGAAAATGTTGATTATATATATATATAGGCGGTTTTTGGACGAAGCACAAAAATCCAACCCCTCACACAAGAGGCCATAAACATGCAAAAATCCGACAAGTAAACTATTCAAACTTCCAAGCACGTGGAGTCGTTCAACAATGTAATAACGACTCAAAAGACACAAAAATCGACTCAACCATATAAATGCGCAAATAGTAAGCGTCACTTCGCCAAGAATGCGTCACTTTGCCAAGGCTCGAGTTAAGGAAGACAAAACATGCTTGTAAAAACCCGGACCCTAACCACCTACCCACCCCACACTTAAACCATGCAATGCCCTCATTGCATTTTAATGAAAACCAAGTAAAAGGAGGGTGAATAGAAACTTCCTTAACCGAGCAAGTTTGAGTCGAGCTCGGTGGGGGCCACCTAAGCATCTAAGCAATCCAAGCAAAAATTGAGAATGGCTAGTAACTCCCAGCTCCACGAATGCTACTCACTTATCCATTCGACCAAGGTTGGAGTCGATAAACAAAACCTAGAAAAGAGAATCACACGAAATTAAAAACACAAGGAAATATGTACATGAACTCAATAAAATATTTTTTAAATTTTCAATTTTTCAAATGTTTTTGGATTTTTCAATAAAAGAAAGAAAGAAATGGAAAGAACTTGGGTTGCCTCCCAAGAAGTGCTTGTTTTACGTCATTAGCTCGACGTACTCCCTTTTCCATCAAGGTGGGAAGATAATGGGAGGGTCCATCAAAATGATCTCCTCCTTGTCGGGAGGATCCACTCTTTGGAACGTCCTTGGCGCATTTCATAGCTCATATAAGATCCGCCAAAATGAAACCGTTCCAAATGGGCAAACGACACTCGTCTCGGCTAGGTCCTCGGGTGGGATGGTGATTTTAAAGTGACCCGAAGAGTCATCAAAGAAACGATAGGAATAATGGCCGGCTAGCTTGTTCATCCTTTGATCGACAAACGAGGGAGGGAAATGATCTCTCTTTGTAGCCGCTTTCAACTTCTTAAATCGATCAACATCCTCCAACCCATTGTAGCTCTTGTGTCCAACAACCCTCCTTCTTTATCCTTAAGATCTAACAAGGCGCTCGTCTTGGGCACCAAGTCAATGGGCTTCACCCACTCGCTTTTAGAGATAACAAACATCAAGCCCTCCAACAACAACCTCCATGTCCCGGCTCTCACCATAGCTTCAAGACTCAAATTCAAAGAGCTAACTCCCTCAATCACTCCGGGTCTCCACTTAAAGGCATCCTTAAGAATTCTAAACCCTTCAACCATCCTCTCTTCCTCTTCTTCTCGGTGCGAGTTTGCAAGGATAATAATCGACTTACTCTCTTCATCCTCCTCAAGATAATCGTCAATTTTTTCAAGCTCATCATCAATAACCCCCACCTCCCCCTCTAAAAAGTCGTCGTTGCCCTCAACAACACATCGAGACTCATCTCCACACAAAATGGGGTCGAATAGAGGCACAACGGGCTCATTGAGAAGAACAAGGGGCTTATCCTCACAACACCCCTCTATATCGACAACCGGGCCAACCACGTCCTCATTAATCCAATTCTCAATATAAACCCATTCGACCTTGTCCTTGACGAATTCCATATATACCCATTCTTCACAAGACTCTTTTGAAGTAAAGGGCAAAGGATCAAGAGAGTTAAAATCATCCGAAAATGAAAATAAGTCCTCTTCCGACGGCGAGGCAACCAAATCAAGTAACCCACACTTATCGGGGAACGTGACCGGAGGGATAGGGGAAGGTGGACTTGAGAATTGGCTTGTAATTGCCCATGGATCCGGATCGGGAGGTGGAGTAGTAGAAATCACCGGGATATTTGGATGATAAGGGCCCACATGAGGAGTACAAACCGGATAATGAGACGGCGGTGGAGCAAAAGATGACATAGCACAATCGGGTTCCACATGAAGTCCATGATCCCCATACACGTTCTTCGAAGGATGCGTTGGCGAGGAGAGGTCCGAGCAATAGTCGGGAAGATTATCACTCGTTCCACACCATCCACATCCCAAAAAAGGTCGGCTAACATCTCTCATAGTACGGATGGGGGGGCCACATGTGAAGTTGGAGCCCGGACCACCAAACAACTCATACTCTTCTAGATCTTGAGCGGTTAATGGGGGAATTTGGGGAACACCAAACGAGAAGGGAAATGGAGTTTGCATATTCGGATAAGGATTTGAAGCACCATACCCTCCGGGAGAACCATTCATACCCACGACGCTACCAAACCCAACATGGTTTGCACCATGCCCTCCCATGTTGGGTTTCCCATAACCATAACCACCATTGGCAACGTGGTTTGCACCATGCCCTCCCACGTTTCCATACTCATTATACAACATCTCATTCCCAACATGGTTTGCACCATGCCCTCCCATGTTGGGAATGTATCCACCATAGTTATAAGCACCTTGCATACACTCAAAGAAAAAGCGTCAAATACCAAAGAAAGCAAAAAACACAATGAAACGACAATTAAATCGAAAGCCTTAACCAAGCCGAGTCGCAACGGCGCCATTTTGTTTTCATAGTTTTCATGGTGTTGAAAAATATTCAACGAGTTCATGACTTGGTATTATCGGACTTCAATCCATTGCAAGTTTCAACGTGTTTCAAGCTCAAGAGATGAAAGAAAACCGAAAATAATGCAATTAAAAATAACAAACTAAATTAGAAATTGAAATGACAAATTGGTAGGATGCCTCGGTCGTGTGCCTTAATTGAAAAAGCAAAGCAATAATGAAAATAAGCAAGAAAATACAATGTTTCACCGAGTACAAGCATGCAAGCACAAGGTACAACTATGCATAAAATCCTAAATAATGCAAATTAGCAAAAATTGAAAGCATGGATGTAAAGAGCAATGAAAATTAACAAGAAAGTTTAAAAATTTAAGAAAGATGACAATCAACAAAGCCTAGATCTAGGATTAAGCATGAAACAAAGCATAAAAATAAAAGTGCAAATAAAGCATAGCAAAAACTCAAAATCAAGATGATCCAAGCCGATCTATGATCTAGATGTGTCACTCATCTAGATTCCATAGCCAATACATAAGTTTCATCATGAATTCAAGTAGCTAAGACAAAAGGCATGAAATGAAGAAAAATGCATGAAACATATGAAATTACTTGAAATTAAACAAATCAAGGACTTGATCTATGATCTAGATGTGTCACTCAACTAGGATTCATAGCCAATTCACAAGATCAAGCACAACTTCTAATACCTAAGGCAAAAAGCATAAAACAAATGAAGAACAAAGCATATAATTAAAAGAAAGCTTACTAGAATTAAAGAGAGAATCCAAAAGCTTGATTGAAATTGCAATGAATTAAAAATCCAAGGGAGTACTTGAATCCTTCTTGAGCTTACAAACCCAAGGCAAAGCTTGAAAATTAAATTTAGAGAGAGAAATTAAGTCCCAAACCCAAGCTTGGGTTGGGAGGAGGTGTCTTAAAAAATGAAAGAGAGGTCCTATTTATACAAGTTAATTGGGTTTAAATGGGCCAAATTAGCCAAAAAGGCTTAAAAATCTCGATTTTGACCAAGTTTGACCAGGTTTGACCCGAATTTTACCAAGTTTGACCCGGTTTGACCAAGTGGTGTCAAGTTTGGCGTGCAGTGGCGTTGCTTGGCGTGAAGTTTGGCGAGCCTTGGCTTGATCTGGCGCTACATGGCATGAAGTTTGACGAGCCTTGGATTGCGCTGGCGCTGCTTGGCGTGAAGTTTGGCGTGCCTTGGCTAGTATTCCAGAGAGTTTGGCATTTTGGAGCCTCTCTTTGGCACCGATTTTGGCACGCCTTGGCTTGGCTTGGCTTTGAACTTTGACCCTTAATGCCTTTACCTATAAAAATAGGATTATGAACATAAAAACCCAAGAATTTCACCAATTCTCAAATCAATTGAACCATTAAACCCAATTAAATATGAAATTCACTAGAAACTCGAAAAACAACAAAAACAAGAAAACAAGCGAAAAACCTAAATAAACATGACTCAAAACTACTAAAATCAACATAAAACTCTAATTAAAAATATGAGAAAAACACCACAATTACATGCAAAACATTTGGCCTACTTTTATTTGTCTTTTGATGTTGATTGATACGGAAAGGAGATACCAACATTGGATTTAAATCAAAATGAGGTTAAGATTGATGAACCCAACTTTTGAATTGACGACCCTTGACTTATGCACAATAAAATGCTCGATAAGTTGTCCAATTGATCATGGAGGCGAGTTTAATGCCCTAAACCCTTTCTTTCTTATTTTTAATTTTAATTTTTTTCTTAGTTCCTAAAACCCAAACCCTCAGAAGAATTTATCCTGTGTTTAGAATAGATTTTTCTTTTCTTCGTTTCTTATTTTTTGTTTATAAATGCAAAAACCATATTCCCATTATCCTTCCTTAAGAGACATGACTCGGGAAGAACTTGCGACACTAAGATCAACCTTGTCCTATTGCGGGGGAGATTTAAAAACTCACTTTTTAACTTTTAAAGAGTAGTTCACAATGTCGTCTAATTAGAATTTTAGTGCCATTTCCAGGGATCGAACCTGGCAAACTTGCATCATAGGCAGGAATACTCACCACCCGCGTGATATTAGATTTGATTTAGTATAATTTTTTATACATTAGTAGCATTGTTCCTTTTTTATGCTCATTTATCTTTTTCTTATTGGAATGTTTAATCTCTTTTGTTGAGTGTTGTGATTGCACGTTATATCGAAAACCTCACCCACATATATTGAGATCCGAGATTTAACGAACCAAAGATGGTCGAATATCTGGCTCCTCCATCATATGATGATCCGTATGCTCTTTATAAGGATTTGTGTGCTCTACCTCTCAATTATCGAGCTACTTCGCTAGATGACGATCCTTATGCTTCTTATAGGGATTCGTATGCTCCACCTCCAAATTTAGAGGTGCTCAAAGGTTTGTCCAAACTGCCAGTTCGAACTGGCGATCAACGGTTTGTAACCATTGACCACGATTCGAACCGAAACCAGAATCAAAACTGCTAATAAGGCGGTTCGATTCCAGTTTGAGCATTTTCCCAACCGTGAACCGGTGGTTCAATCCGCCGGTTTGTCTTTTATTTTTCTACACTTATAATATATTCATTTTTAAACCATTTTAGCATCAAACTCATTCGATATTTTGAATTGGTGGTCAACAAGGAAAATAAGTTATCTTATAAGTAATAGCCCCACGATCACGATGTAACATTAGTTTTTCTTGGATCTAGCAACAATTCGATAAACTGGTGATAACTTATATCATTCGCCCTCTCTAAGATAAGTAAGATATGAGGAAATTATGTGCACTTTGATTTTAAGGTGGGGAGTTACAATTTAATATATAACTTATTTCAATTGTTTAAAGTAACAATTTTAGATTTTAAATTCGAGAATTTAAAAATTGTTCATTCTTACCCATTTCAAAGTTAATAAATCGCGTATGCTTCTCTATATAATTACTTGAAATTAAAATTTCATATTTTAACTTCAAATATTTGAACATAGTTCAAGTCCAAATTCTTTTTCATTTTTTTTTGAATTTATTAAAATTATTACTATTTTCTTACTTAAATTCGAAATTTTAAATATTCGAATATAAATTTTTTGTTTTAACTTCAAATATTTTAAATGTTTCAATTTCAATATTCTTTTTAATTAACTCAAAATTTCAAAGAATTAGTTCTATTTTCTCACTTAACCTCATACTTAGAAAATTATAATAAATAGAAAAATAAAAAAATTTAACTTCAAAAATTTCAAATATTCTAATTAAAATTTCTGCTTTTAACTTCTAATTAAAATTTCTGTTTTTAACTTCTAATTAAATAGTTCAAGTCCAATTCTTTTTTTTCTTGATTTTTTTAAAGTAATTCAAAGTGTTATTTCTATTTTTTCACTTAACCCCACATATTTTTCTAATAAAAATTGAATAAACATAGGGAAAAAACAAAAAATATGAACTATGAAAGTTAAGAAACTTAAAAACCGGTTAAACCGAACCGTAGCCAAACCATGAACCGGCAGTTCACAAATTGTCGGTAAACAGTCGGTTTCACGGTTCGGATGCGGTTTGTCATATTTTGACAAACCGAACCAGCGGTTTGAACCGTCTATCCCAATTATTGAGCTCCTCCACCCGATGATGACCGTTATACTCTTAACAGTTGATGATGGCCCCCAACTATTTGCATGAGAGATATAAATTGGGTGCTTTATGATGATTCTTTCATCTAACCCCCCAATTACTACGGGATATAAGTATTCATAAACTCCACCGGTTTTCCCTTCTTCTTATACGAGCTATGTATGCTCCACCCACTTCTAATTCCTATTATCTGAATTACGAATCTTATGCTCCAACTGTCTCACCCATTAAAATACGAGCTATGATAATTATGCTCCATCTACTTAGCATTCTTACGATCCGAGTTACAAGCTTCAAGCCCACCTCCTAAGAATCATGATTCGGGATATAATGCTTCCTATACTTCCCATGCATCACATTCTCATAATTCGAGATATGGTTATTATCCCTCGTATCCTTCGTGATATCGTAGTAAACATTATGAGGCTCCCAAGTCGTAGAATTTGAGTAATGACCATCATTATTCACATGCCTTATCTTCTTATAACCCGAGCTACGATCATTATCATTCTGCATCCCCTTTTCTCGATTACATTAAAGAGTTTAATAATGAGGTAAAATGACTTCCTTGTGATGATGACTTATCTAGTGTTCCCTTTGTGGAACCCTCTTTAGTTGTCGATGAGATGCCTATACTTGATGTGTTGGAGCCTCCCTCGGTTGGTTGTGATTTGAACTTAGAGTCTATTTGGGGATATGTCTATGGAGGTGAGACTTGAGGTAGAGAATTAAGATGTTTGCATTGCCCTATTTGTTCTCGTTGATGATTCTATGGATGAAAGTGTGGTGGTGATGCCAATGGAGGTCCCAGTGGTGAGTGATGATTTGATCTTGTTGGATCTTATCGAGAATGGGAGTGAGTTGGTGATCCCCATGGGCTTGGTCGAGTCTATATACATGGTAATTTTTATAACTTTAATACTTTCGTGATTAATGTTATGTTTGAGAATATTGATTATGTAGAAGAATTGTTGCCTTTTGATTTTAATATGACGATCCAGTTCTTAACGGGTAATTTATGTGGTCGTTGGTTCTCTTTGTTAACTTATTTATGGTTATCCTCTTTGTATAGATTCTTTCAAAAATTTATTGTGCAAACTGGATTCCATCGGTGAATAGTTCTTGAGTCACTAAGACTCATGCTTGTGTGCTTTATCAGCTTTTTACTGGGATGTCGTTTAACTTCAGCATATAAGTGTTTAATGGAGAGGAGAAAATTGTGACCATCCTATACGCATTTTTCTGGGTTTGTATCCTAATGGTTCTTTTATATAATTTAATGCATCATGTACTACACGGGATTGTGAAAATGCATCCTCCGGTCAGTCAACTCACTCCAAATCACTGGAAATCACCTGAACTCGCGAGTGAGGTTGTATCTTTTCAAACCTGTATACTTTAGAATGCATTTTATTACACCCGTATACTTCAGGATGCATTTATAAAAATTCACCCGAACTTCTTGATTTTCAAATTTTAATAAATGTTTGGTTTTAAATTTATTTTTAATGTATATTATATCTAATTAATATAGTTTTTGAAGATAAAAAGCACATTAGTCAACACACGTTCTATACACACACACACACACGATTAAAAACTTTATTTTTTAAATATATAAGAAGTTTAACACAAGGTAATTTAGTAATGCAATAGACAAGAAAAATTGAAAAATACAAATGATATTATTTTCTTTTCAATAAAGAAAAATCGACAAGAAAACTGAATTATATTGTTATAGACAAAAAAGTTAACATTATCTATAAATTTGGATATTGTTTATATGACAGAACCTATAACTTATGTAAGTTTTAACATGTAAAAATAATCCAGGTTTAATATATAATAATTTTTTGTCTATATTAATATAATTCTACTTGTCAATTTAAACGTTTGTCTATAATAAAATAATATCAAAATTGTATTTTAATTTTAATAAAAAAACATATAAATTGAGAATCAAATGAAATTATATCAATATGGAAATTGTTTATATGATAATATTTATAACTTATGTAAGTTTTAATATGTATTGTCCAAGTTTTTGTATCTCTTGTATTGCTAAATCTTCTTATATTAGATTTTTTGTATAATAATAATAAAATCTTTAATCATGTGCATTTGTCTCGTACTTGTCAAACGTGCTTCTCGTCAAAAAAAAAAACTATTAATTTGATATAATATACAAATATATTCAAAACAAAAAAAATAAATTTTGAAAATCAAAAAGTTTAGATAATTTTGATAAATGCATCTTAGTGTATGCGAGGTTGATAAAATGTATCCTGAAGTATACGGGCTTGAAATGATGCAACCTCACTCGCGAGTTCAGGTGAGTTCTAGCGAGTTGGGGCCAGTTGGTTGGCCGGATGATGCACTTTCAAAATATTTTGTAGTACAGGATGCATTAAATTATAAAAAAAAAAGGTTAAGATGTAAACCCAATATGTGTATAGTACAGGATGTATAGAATTTTTTTTCATATGAAGTGATGTTCTTTAAGACCATGTTTTGGATGTGGTCCCTACCTTTTCCTAGTATTATCATCCAAGTGTTGATGTCTCAAAGCTATGTTCCTCGTGTTCCTCCTACTCGCCAACTAGGGTTCTTTGTGATTACCGATCCATTTTGGGTGTGAGAAACCATTTGGTTGATCTTCTTGTGATCTATTTTAATGATGAAGACGTGTCTTTTAGGTCCGGTTGCACTATCTCTGTTGTGCCTATTTTTTCTCCTTGTGTCGCTCATAATGTTGTTTTCATGTGTCACTAACATTCCTGCTAACACTCCTGCCAACATTTCTAATTTTTGTAGTTCTCTCCCCTAATGTTCTTATTCTCGTGTCCTGACCCTTTTTATAGGTAAGAATGTTGATTGTGGAATCTACTAATTCTCATTACATTACCCTATGTTCTTTCTATCTTAGCCCAATTCACAAATTTTATCTTTCTGGCAAAAAAGAGGGAGTAGTTAATGATGTTGAAGGAGCTATCGATGCATATGTTTGACACGACCTAATTGCACTTGACCTGGGACAGAAGACAGATTGTAAGATAAAGTAGAACTGGTTGGGATGACCTGAGCTGATACCCCAACAAGAAAAAATAAAAGAGGGACGAGCTCGTGGCCTGAGGGAATATGACTAACCTGACCTCAACTCGGGAGCGAGATCTCATTAAGGTAAGGTCAGGAATACGAGACTAAGTTGGACTTGGCCCTCCCTGAGTGAATTGCCTGATCAGGTCATTAAAAAAGAAAATATCCTGGTCAGGCCATTAGATATAACGGCCCAAGATTTGCGAGTTTATTTTCGGGATCTCAGAAGGGTCCCCACCTGGGTTGATTTATAAATATCTTGGCTTGGAGGCTGAAAGAGGTATGATATTATCATTATCCACCTGATATATCTCGATATAAAACTCTTACTAACTTAAGCATCAGAGAGAATTCCACCAGAATTCCCCCGGTGGTCCTTTCTAACGTGTTCTTATGATACAGGTCAGGCGGAATTTCAAGGAAGAAAGCAGATAATATTTGGGCTCACATTTTCCGGGCAAAACAATTGGCGCCATCTGTGGGAAGAATGGAACCAAGCTAAGACATGAGATAAAATCATGGAATCAGAAAGACTCAGGCGAAAGCTCGTGGCGGAGCTGGGCAGTACACCAAGTTCTGCCACACCAATGGGGGCTTCGGAGGCGGCAGGGCCATCGGCAGCAGCTAGGCAAAGCACACCGCAACCTCCTCATGGACTAACGACACATTTTGATAGCGGATTGCTGAATGACACCTTCCTGCAATAAATACCTGATCTCATCGGCAAAGCGGTGGAAGCAGCCGTGGAAAAGAAATTTGTCAAGCTTTCAACACCCCCTCCTAAAGTAGCTCAACTACCGGAGGCAGAGCCAAGTAGGACCACCCAACGCAGGACCAGAGCTCTTGCTTAGGATGAGGAGGAGAGCTCTTTTAGCTCAGACAATGACACTTCGAGCAAAACTAACCCCGATCTCACTAAGCAGATGCAGAATTTGTAGAAAGAGGTCAGGGAGGTACCATCAGCATCTGAGGATGTAACGCCCCAATTTCACTTTAATCAAAATAGGATTTATAATTACGAAAAATATGACGAAACCTTGGCGTCACAATAAATGTCAAGACTTTCAAACTTTACGCAGCGGAAATAAACATAATATGAATAACCAAATCACCATTAAAAGTAATTTATAATCAAAAACACTTCTTTATGTCTAGTTCAACCATTATTTAAAACAATGAAACGAGATTTAAAAACATAAAACCAACATCAAGAATTTTCATTCCCCTCCTCGTTTCCCTTTCATTCGATATCTTCATTTGTACCTGAAAAACACGTCGTTGATTTGGGATGAGCTCAACGTACTCAATAGTTACACCGACATACCTCATGCAAAATTATACAACTCACAAATAGCACAATTAACCATAGAATTCATAATTTTAACGTAGAAGACAGTTGACTGCAGCTAAAACGCGGCGGGTTTCCCCGATGACCCTTTTCCCCGGTCATAGGCACTTAAGGCCCCTGGTTTTAATCATTGGATATAGCACGCTGGGATAAACCCAATGACCCTTTTCCCCGGTCACGGACAACTTTTGCGGTCCACGGCTATATTAATTTATAAACATAGAATTTCATGACATACATTGTACGTAGATTTGAGCACATAGAATTTAACACAAGACAAGTCGGTGGTCCCTACCTCGTAAAATGTCGTGGAAAGTCGAGTGAATGCACGTATTGAATCCTAAGTCCCCTTAAATGCTCGTCACCTAATCAATTAGAAAATATATTTAATTAGTATTTTTCATATTTAAAATAGATATTATAATAATAATAGTAATAATAATAATATAATATTAATAATAATAATAATATAAATAATAATAGTAATAATAATAACAAATAAATGGGCTGGAATGTAGTTTTTTAATCATGTTTTGGGGCTGGATAGGGGTTATTGGTAATTCGAGGGTTCAATTGAAAGGTAGCTAAAGGTTGGGGGTCAATTGGCAATTTCTGGAAACTTTGGATTAAAATGGGATTGAAAATCCCTAATTTCTTCCTCCCGTCTTCTTTCTTTTTCCCGGCCCGAATTCGTCATCAAACCCTAACCCAGGTCGAACCCAACCAAAAACAAACCCAACGAGCCACGATCGTCTGTACACGCCACCATCCCTGTTCCAACCCCTCCAGACGTCCGCCGTTTTTCCAACCCGGGTCCGAAGACGATGGAGCGTCGCCTCAGCCGCCTTGCACCCTTTCGCCGAGTCGTCGCCTGAATTGCCGAACGCCTCACCCGCCGGCTTCGAACTAGAGAGAGAGGGAAGACGGAGAAGGAATTCGCTCGGGCCCAGAGAGAGGGAGAGCGCCGCCGCTCATTTGCTGCCGCTGCCGATTGTTGGAGAAGGGGCTGGCCGATTGCTGGCCGTTTGGAGAAATGAAAGAAGGAGAAGAAAGGAGAGAAAAGCCGAAGAGGAGAGGGGATTAGGGCGGACGATTAGGGTTGATGGGCTGAATTCCCCTTTTTATTCCAACCCTTTTTCCAGAAATTGCCAATTGACCCCCAGACATTCTGCCATACTTCGATTGAATCCCCAAATTCCCAAAACATGATTAAAAACTACATTCCAGCCCATTTATTTGTTTTTATTATCACTATTATTATTATTTATTATTACTTATTATTATTATTTATCATTATTATTATTATTAATACTATTATTATTATTATTAATAATATTATTATTATCATTTAT
>BMAC01000902.1:255318-267322 GCA_014905375.1 Phtheirospermum japonicum | reverse complement strand
ATTATTATTATTATATTATTATTATTATTATCTTTTATTATTATTATTATTATTATTATTATTATTATTATTTATTATTATTATTATCTATTTTAAATATGAAAATACTAATTAAATATATTTTCTAATTGATTAGGTGACGAGCATTAAGGGGACTTAGGATTTCAACTACGTGCATATCACTCGACTTTCCACGACATTTTACGAGGTAGGGACCACCGACTTGTCTTGTGTTAAATTCTATGTGCTCAAATCTACGTACAATGTATGTCATGAAATTCTATGTTTATAAATTAATATAGCCGTGGACCGCAAAAGTTGTCCGTGACCGGGGAAAAGGGTCATTGGGTTTATCCCAGCGTGCTATATCCAATGATTAAAACCAGGGGCCTTAAGTGCCTATGACCGGGGAAAAGGGTCATCGGGGAAACCCGCCGCGTTTTAGCTGCAGTCAACTGTCTTCTACGTTAGAAAGTGGGTGGCAGGTGTGGTTGTGGGCCACTAGTGGCGCGGGCCTCCGGTGATGTTGGCGACTGAAAGTCGGGCCGATTTGGGCGATGTTGCTGATTGGGGTTCGGGTTATTTGGGCCTGGAAATAGGGTTGGTGGTTGGTGATTTGTTGATTTGGCAGTGGTTAATTGTTGGAATCGGCTATGGGAAAAATTGAACAAAGTTCCACACACAAGACGTTTACCTGTTGATTTCGGCCGTGTACAGAAATGCTGAAAATGTGCACAAAACTGGAAAGGGCTGCAGGTTTGAAACGAAAGTTAGGGCTGTAGAAAAGAAATGGAATTTGGTTTATAAACCAAGGATGAACTTATTTTTGGAAGGTTAGGGTTGTTTGTTTAGTGAACTCGGGCTAGTCAATGGGCTCGTTTTCAAGTCCAAAATAAATAATCGACCCAATAAACGACYTAAGTTTTTAAAACAAATAATTCCGTTGACAACCCAATAGTACTTTAAATKATTAAAATAACTATATATAAATAAATTATAATAATTTTAGAAATCGAAATTATTTCATAGACGACTCAATAGTAATTTAAATAAATAAATAAATTACTATATAATTATAATAATTTCTTAGAAATTGATAATATAATTTTTATTTGAAAACGAACTATAATTTCGTTTAAATAGAATTCTTATATTATTTAAAACTAAAATAGGAATTCGTTTATGGCGACGAGCTTGGGACTAGAATTATATTTTTAATGCATGATGATAAATAAATAATTAAATAAATATGCATTGGATGTATGGATGTTACAGGAGATAAGGGGAGAGATAGAAATGATTACAGGAGGGGACTGGGACGAGCACACACGACGTGCCCATAATAACTATGTGCGAGCTGCGAGAGATCTGTCAAGAAAGGCAAGTGAGGCCGGACAATTAGCCCCGAGTCCAAACATCTGCTTTGGATCTGAGGACGAGAATGGTATTCTTGTACCCCATATAGATGCTTTAGTAATAACTACCACCGTCACTAACTACAACGTGAGACGAGTCCTCGTGGATACAGGTAGCTCTGTGGACATCCTATTTTACGATTGCATTAAGTAACTGAACTTGGATTTGGGATTGGACGAGGTCACAACTTCATTGGTCGGATTTTCCAGGGGAACTCTACGGCCATTGGGGGCGGTAAACCTCCTGGTCTCGCTAGGAGAAGACCAATTCAGGAAAACCAGGTCATACGCTTCTTGGTGGTAGATGCCCCATCCTCATATAATGCCTTGTTGTGGAGACCATTCTTGATCAAGTTCCAGGCAGTTATTTTGGTCTACCATATGAAGTTGAAATTCCCAGCTTGAGACGGGGTTGGTGAAGTCCGAGAGGACCAGTATGCGTCTCGTAGGGCGCATGTGGAGAGTATTTAGAGGAATGGAGAGGAGAGGAGGTCCAAGAAACTTAACACAGAGGTGATTGCGCCAGAGCTGGACCCATGTGAAGATTATTTGATGACGGTAGAGATAGTCCCGGGAGATGATACCCTGGTCGTACGGGTGGGAACGACCTTGTACCCAGAGGTGCTTGTTGAGCTCGTAGACTTTTTGAGAAACAACGGGTATGTTTTTTCCTGGTCTTCCCAGGATTTAGTAGGAACGGACCCGACAGTAGTTGAGCATCACCTAAACATTAACCCCGCAGTGAAGCCGGCGAAATAAAGAAAGCAAAACTTTGGCCCAGAGAAAGAGGCCATCATTAAGGCGGAGGTGGACAAACTGTTGTGGGCCAAACACATCCAGGAGATAAAATTTCGAGAATAGCTTTCAAATGTAGTGTTAGCACCGAAAATAGAAGAAGATTGGCGGATGTGTATAGACTTCAGAGATCTTAATCGCGCCTGCCCTAAAGATCACTATCCATTATCAAGAACATATCATCTTGTAGATTCTACCTCAGGCTGTGAACTGCTCAGCATGATGGATGCTTCTCAGGGGTACCATACGATCACGTTGGCATAGGAAGACTTGAAGCGGGTTAATTTTATAACCCCCAAAGGAAACATATTGTTACGTAGTTATGCCATTTAGACTTAAAAATGCTGGGGCTACATACCAACAATTTGTTGACAAAATGTTTAAAGCTCAGATCGAACAAAACATGGAGGTGTATATAGATGACATACTAGTCAAGAGCACTAGAGCAACCTCGCATGTAGATGACCTGAGAGAGACTTTCAATACCCTGTGAAAGTATAGAATGAAACTCAATTCTAAAAAGTGTGTGTTTCGGGTCTGGCAAGTTCCTAGGTTACATGGTTACAGAAAAGGGAATAGAGGCTAATCAAGAGAAAATCAAATCCATTATGGATATGAAACCTTCGAAAAACATTAAAGAAATACAATGTTTGGCTGGACGAATAGCAACCTTGAGCAGGTTTGTCTCTCGCTCAGCAGAAAAGAGCTTGCCATTTTTTCGAGCTTTGCGAAAGAAAGCCTGATTTCAATGGGACGAAGAATGCTAGGCGGCATTTCATAAGTTAAAGGAACATATGTTCGGTATGTCGCTACTTACTAAGTTGGTCTTGGGAGAGCCCTTGATCATATACATGTCATAGGTAAGAACGCAGTGAGCACGGTCTTGCTTAGAGAAGAGGGCAGGCTGCAGAAAATGGTATATTATTGGAGCAAAGTATTACATGATTCCAAGCTCCGATATGTTGAGATAGAGAGATCCATTCTAGCTCTGGTAGGGACAGCCCGTAAACTACGACCCTATTTTCTTTCGTACGAGATATTAGTTAGGACTAATTTGCCTTTCAAAGCAAACATGATCAAACCAGAAGTCTTAGGACGTCTGGTCAAATGGATTATTGAGCTCAGTGAGTTCAATATAATCTTTGAGGGGCGAACAACAATAAAGGCTCAGGGAGAAGATTGCGTTTGTCGCATAATGACCAAGAGATTCGGATTAGAAGGTGTTGTAGGATCAATCACCGGGATGGGTGGACGAGACGGGCCCACGTAAGGAGTAACACCCGCATTTGAATATTCATAACTAAGATCTTGTTGCATGTGGTTGCTAGGGTGAGAAAGAGGATTATGAATTGGCGGTGGATCAAAATATGGTCTAGCACAACCGGGTCCCGCTTGATACCCTTGAATCCCATACACTTCCTCTGAATGCAGCATCGACATATTAAACGAGGGATTTGAGGAACAAGACGTGGTATCATGACCAAACATTCCATATGATGCACACATAGGATCTTGTTTTGGGTTAGATAACTTATGAATTCGAGCCTCCATAACCGCTATTCTCTTCGCCAACTCAAGCTCCCTAGAGGAAGGAGCTTCACTCATTTCATTGGCACTAGAATACACTGCGTGCTTAGGAGGAAGGGATACGCAAGATGGAATAAATGCCCCAAAAAAGTTTTGTTAACCTCGCTCATAAAGAGGACAGGGACATTTTGGTCTTTGAGGATCCCACCTCAGAACAACTCATACGGATAGGGAGTTTGAGCATTATTATCGGCACCAATCGGGGCATGATTAAAATTGTAAGTATGAGGACTTCCATATGGTCCGGGATTTGGATATTGGCCACCCACATTTCCATTTGGACTCCCAAAGCCACCATTTATACATATTTGGATAATGATTGGGAACACCATAACCTCCATACGGACCGGGATTTTTATTTTGGCAACCAACCCATTCGGACTAACAAAGCATCCATTATACATATTTGGAAATTGATTGGGGGCGCCGTAACCTCCATACAAACCATTCTTACCCATGAAGCCGTTATACCCAACATGGTTTTCACCATGCCCTCCCATGTTGGGTTGACCATTGCCATTAGCACCATTGGCAACGTGGTTTGCACCATGCCCTCTCACATTGCCAAAACCATTAAAACTCATCCCATTCCCAACATGGTTTGGACCATGCCCTCCCATGTTGAGAATGTAATGTCCATTTCCATAAGGATTGTATGCGTATTCCATAAGGAACCAAATCGTTCCCAATAGCTTGAGGATCTTGCAAACACTCAATAAAAAAGTCAAATACAAAAGAAAGCTAAAAACTCGAAGAAACTACAAGCAAATCGAAAATCTTAACCAAGCCGAGTCGCAACGGTGCCATTTTGATTTGTATTGATTTTTAGTGGTGTTTAAAATAAAAGTGGGTTCATGGCTTCGTATTATCAGAATTCAATTGCTAGTATCAATGTGTTTTTAGCTTGTTGGATTAAAGGAAAATGAAAATAAATAGGAATAAACAAAAATAAATGATTAACTTTAATGATCTATGGAGATAAACTAAGTCTATGAATGCAAATGCAAGTATTACGTATGCCTCGTGCGTATGTCGTGTTGAAATTGCAAGCAATAAAAAGCAAGGAAACAACAAAGTACAACTAGAACAACCTAAGGTACAACTATGCTTACATGAACATGAACACTTTAATAATTCAAAATAATGAAAATCAAAAGCATCAATAGAAAGAGCAATAAAAGTTGACGTGAAAGTTAAAAAAGTTACGAGAAACTAGAAACGAAGAGTAGATCTAGGATTTAATATAAAACCATGCATGAAAATAAAATCCTAAATAAAGCATATGAAATACTCAAAATAAAAACGATCAAGGACCCGATATATGATCTTGTTGTGTCACTCACCTAGATTCCATATCCAAATCACAAAATCTAACAATAGATTTAAGAGCTAAGGTAAATTGCATAAATTGAAGAACAAGCTTGAAATTGAAGAACAGTGAAAAAAATAATGAAAAACTTACTTCAATTAAGGAAAGGAATAACAAACTTGAATGTAAATGCAATCCAAAATAAAATCCAAGTGACGACTTGAATTCTTCTTGAGCTTACAAACCTAAGGAAAAGTTTGAAATTAAAGCTAAGAACTAGAGAGAAAATAAATCCCAAACCCATGCAAGGTTTGGAAGAATGGGAAAAAAAAATTCTAATGAGAGAAGTCTATCTATTTATATTAAGTTAACTTAGGGGTAAATGGGTCAAATTAGTTCTTAAGGCTTGGATTTTCCATGTTTGACCTGAAATGACCTTGGCTTGATGTTTGGCGTAGGTTGGCTCGATTTGGCTCAGGTGTTGGGTGAGTTTGGGCGTGGCTGGCCGGTAGCTGTCGGCAGCTTGGCGCGCATGTTGAGCGGACGTGGGACGGGATTCGGCATGTGTCGGTGTGGCTCGGAAGCTTGGCGCGCATGCTGGGTGGATGTGGCGCATGGGACTCGACTGGTGTAGGTCGGGTGACGAGCGCTGGCATCGAGATTGGCGAGCATTGGCGCGGATTTTGGCACGGGCGCTTGCGTCGCTGTTGGCGCGGGTGTTGGCGCTGGGCGCTGGCATACGCGCAGGCGCAGGCAGGCGTTGTCGGTAGCTTGCGAGCGGACATAGGCACGCACTGTCGGTAGCTTTCGAGCGGGAGCGTGCGGGTGCTTCCTGACGGGCATGCCTCAAGGCTTGGCGTGAGTTTTTGCTTGCCTTGGTAAGGCTTGGCTATCATTCCAAAATGTTCCGCCATTTAGGAGCTTGCTCTTGGCGTGGATTTTGGCACGTCTTGGCCCAGTTTGCCTTGATTTTTGAGCCTCAATGCCTTGGATCAAGTTTAATCATTGACCCACCTATGAAATAAGAATTTTGAACATAAAAGCCCAAGAATTATACCAAACCTCAAATTAATTGAGACCATTTAACCATATTAAGTATAAAATCAAAACGAAACACGAAAAACAACAAAACGAGAAAATAACCTAATAACCTAACGAAATTCGACTCAAAAACACTATAAACGACACTAAAAACTAATTAAAAACACGATAAAAACACCACAATTACATGCAAAACAAGCTGTTCAGAAGAGGTTTTGGACAACCTCTCCTACGTTGCCTAAGTCTGAAGGAGGGCGCTCATGTTCTCAAAGAGATCCATAAAGGGTATAGTGGTAATCACATGGTTGACAAGACCTTATCTAAAAAAATAATGAGAGCATGTTACTTTTGGCCGCGGATAAGACAAGATGCGGAAAACTTTGTGAAGGCATGTGATAAATGTCAAAAACACTCTCCCCTCATACACCGACCTGCAGTGGAGTTCATGACAATGAGCTCTCCATGCCCCATCACGAAGTGGGGGATAGATCTGGTTGGGCCCTTACCTACAGCTCAAGGCCAAAGTAAATTCTTAATACGAGCTATAGACTACTTTAGTAAGTGGGTAGAGACTGAGGCCAATGGAAAAATCACAGAGGAAGCGGTAATGTGCTTTTTATTGGAAAATGTGGTGTGTCATTTTGGTGTCCCAAGGATACTGGTATCAGATAACGGTACACATTTTATGGGAGCTCAGATTTGGGCCTAGTGTACAAAGATGAAGATAGAGCAGCATTTCACGTCTGTATATCACCCACAGGCGAATGGCCAGGTCGAGATCACTAATCGCATCTTAGTGGTGCAAGGGATTAAGGCACGCCTAGACATGTCAGGATGCAAGTGGGTAGAGGAGCTTATTTCGACATTGTGGGCATATCGAACTAATCCTACAGAAAGCACGGGAGAGACGCCATTCAACTTAGTATACGGCATGGATGTTGTGATCCCTACATAGATTGGTATGGAAACTCATCGAATATAGAATTTTGACAAAGAACAAAATGAGCTACTGAAACAAGAAGCGTTGGATTCTCTAGAAGACACTAGTGCAGAAACTGCATATCCAGAAGGGTAATTCTGCCGATCCAGAACGCCTTTCTGTACCTTCTGTAGTGACATAGTTTTGGATTGGCAGACAGTCCAGAACGCCTTTTTTACCCTTCTGGATTGGCAGACTTTCTAGAAGGGTAAAAAAAAACTGTTTTAGAAAAAAAAAATTATGTTCTAGAACGGACCTTCCTATACTTTATCCGCCATTTTCCAGATCGGTTTTTACAATTACCGTTCTGGAAAGTTGTACAATCCAGAACGGTATTTGAAAAACTGTTCTGGACAATCGTTCATTCCAGATCGGTATTTTAAAATACCGTTCTGGACTGTTCAACTTTCCAGATCGGTATTTGAGAAAATCCGATCTGAAATGTACACCTGTCCAGAACGGTATTTTCAAATACCTATCTGGAATGGATACTTTTCCAGAACAGTATTTTAAAATACCGTTCTGGAATGTCCAACTTTCCAGAACGGTATTTTAAAATACTGTTCTGGACTGTACAACTTTCCAGATCGGTATTTTAAAAAACCGTTCTGGAAAGTTGAACATTCCAGAACGGTATTTTAGAATACCGATCTGGATTGTACGATTTTCCAGAACAGTTTTTTAAAATACCATTCTGGATTGTTCAACTTTCCAGAACGGTAATTTGCAAAAAAACGATCTGAAAGTTGAACATTCCAGATCGGTTTTTTAAAATCACCGTTCTGGAAAGTTGTACAGTCCAGAACAGTATTTTAAAATACCGTTCTGGAATGGACAATTTTCCAGAACAGTTTTTTAAAATACCGTTCTGGATTGTACAACTTTCCAGAACGGTGATTTTAAAAAAACCGATCTGGAATGGTTTTTTGTAATCAGCCCTGTTTTACGATTGGTATTTCCAAAATGTAAAAAATTATAATAGAATATTAAAAACACCAAATCAGATATCAAAAATATACTAAACTATTCATCATTCCATTTAAAGCACCCCAAAACACCAACTACAATATTCATCAATCCAGTCAAAGGAAACACCAACTACAATATTCATCAATCCAGTCAAAGGAAACACCAACTACAATATGTCAATCCTTTCAAAGCAGCCCAAAACAACAAAAAAACCACACTATTCATCAAGTGTCCAAGACAACAATCACCACAATTCACATACAAAAAAAGGTTTCATCAGAGATATTTGTTCTTCAAACAAAAATAAAATGCAGTCGCACCCTCAAGTAATGATCTCTAGAAAACACTCTGCCCAACGTCTACGAACTACGTCAATGTCATCTTCCGAATAAGGTCCCTCCATATTGAATACCTACACGCAATACACATAATTCAGGAAATATGTACAACTCACGCAATATGCACAACTAATCAAAAGATATCAGTTGACAAGTTTTGAATTAATGTAAATTGATCGGGATACAATTTGATTTCTACACCAAAAATGATAATAATTTTGATTTATTAAAATTACCTTTTCGAATGAGTCAACAATATCTAGTTTGACGATCTCAAGCATATGTCGCATAACAAAGAGCCCGCATTCATCAGCATCACCTTGTTTGCAACACTGGAAATAAGTAAATAAATCAATTAATCTGAAACGCTTTCGGCTTTATTTCAAACATTTTTTCGAATCTTAAAATTTGCTATACATCAACATAAATTACCTTTGGATAAACCCAATCAAGCTTCTTGAAATGTCGTGAGTGCGTCCCTTTCATTAATTGGTATGCATTGAATGCTCTATATCAAAATAAATTACAAAAGCATCAAATAATGATAAATAAATAAAATTAATGCAAAGAAAATYCTAAAGAAAACATACGTCTCAATCTTAGATGAAATATTTTTTTTTGGTTTTCTTTGAAAACAGCAAAACCAGGCCACGTAATTGTACTTGGGGCAAAGAACCATTAATTGCCAATGAGTCCTACAAAATGTGAAACAAGACATAATTTATTAGATCAAGAAATAAATAATTATTAACTAAAGAAACTTCTTACTCATAGATAGGTGCGAGGAAGCACTCAAAATCCCTTTCTCCAATTCTTTCTTGTATCGTTTCTTCGATATTGCCATGCTGAAGATTCAATGGACTTATCAATCCAAATCTATCGTTTCTCTGTGATGATCTTAATTCGTTATACAGATACCTACAACATTGTAAATGTTTAAAAAGTTTATATGGAGTTTGATATTGATTTTAGGTTCCAAATAATTAATTGTAATTATTAGAGGCAAAAGAATACTTGTTGTAAAATTGCATGACCGAAATCGAAATCTTCCAAGTTACTAACATCCCCATGATGTCCTCTTGATTTATGTACACTTCGACTGTCTTCAAACTCACAACCCCGRCTTCAATACATACATACTTCGGTTGAATAATATCGGCTATCGCAAACCACAAAGTTTTCAGCACATCACTTTAAAAATGAAAAAATAACCAACAAAGTGTTTCTATAATGTAAAATCTTTACTTTTAAAAGCAGATTATCCCCTCATCTAAGTTGCCTGTGGAAGAAAACACTTAATAAAAACAATGGGAAGTTTATAATTGTTATCATTAAAGCTATCGTCATTGGTATTTATGCTGTATGCAGATTTTAGTCTCTTTCGAACTGTAATTTAAAAGGACATTCAAATTAAGTATTTATTTCAAAATTTAGGTATACTTTTGGGTTTGATTAGCAATTATTTTAGAAACTGGGGCTGAATTATAATTAATTGGAAAATTAGGGTTCAATTTTAGTTATTTAGTTAAATAGGGGTTTTTTTTAAGAAAAATATGATTAACATATTGGTTGATTAGGAATTATTTCTAGAATTAGGTTTTAATGTCAAAATTATAGATAATTGGGTTTTATTTCAAAAACAAGTTTGCAGTTCTGAAAACGGGCTGAAACTTAATGGAATCGGGCTGAAACATACAATAACATACAATACAAATTATCCAGTTTGGAGAGGAACCCTTCTCTGCATAACCATATCGTCAAGTTCAATAATAAAATGAAGAATCAAAAGAGTTTAAAATTTACTAACTGTGTTACAAGATTATTATGTATTCCAAGTATGTATCTTAAAAATACACACCAATAATGTCCACTACGAAGATCATCAATTATATTGGCATGCAGTGATGATATTGGATATACGAGATGATAAACAATTTAAAACACACAAACGAATCATGTGCAAATATACACATACTCATCATGACGCAGGCAAATCATATATTCCAAATTCTCTATCACATTCACGTCTTTTATTTAAGATCATTATTCATATGCTTCACAACTCATCAGTCATCCAAACATTTCAAACACCTCAAAAATCATAATTGCACACTTAAATAAGCAGCTAATTAACCAAATACTCATGGAAACCAAAACATGAACTGGAACTAGGTATACAAGTAGGATGCGATATTTGAGATTAATTGCTGGCATCTTTCTATCTGTGTTAAGTTATTCATATYTGTTCATCACATACTACATAATCTAGTATATTCATATTCAAACACATATGAGTTACAATATATTAACTACTGTTAAAAGCTTCAAAGTTGTAATCCTTAATGTGGAAATATATTTCTACTTGTTCAGATAAAATAAAATATTCAATTACAATGTCGAGCGGATAAGGTATTACTCATAGCTCTTAATTACCTGAGGCCAGAAACTGTATGCCTTTGCCTTAGCAATCCTAGTTCTGTTGCAGCTACAGAAGATAGTCTCCTGTCCGGGATTGATCTTTCATTCCTTAAGAATCTACCTCTGAGAAAAGCCTGCAGAGAACAGGTGCAAATTAATCTTTGCAATATACAATACTATAGACAAAAATTTCAAGTTAGAGTCATTTTATACAATAAGAAACAGACGTGCCCAGTCTTTTGACATTTGGCCATAAAATGCAACCCTTCCATTGCGTGTAAGTCGTTAACGAAATGTCAGATTCGAGTTAAACAGAAAAATGTATCTAAATTTGAATTGACCAAACTATTCTTGAGACGGGTAAAAATAAATAAAATAAAATAAGATGTTGAGGACAAAAAAAAAACAACAAAATTTCGTAATTGTAGGAAAAATAGTTTACTCTTACCCAATTCCTCTCCAAACTGGATAATTCATATTGAAATCTTACCCAATTCATATGAAAATGAAATTAAAATGTATAACAAAATAAAAACCATGGAATTAAGAGCTCAATTTATGAAAAATCAATTTTCCCCCAATTGGGTTCGAATCTGACAGAGACCGAAGAAAAAAATAAAATTGGGTTCGAATCATAAACCCTAGAAGAAGAAGAAGAAGAAGAAGAAGAAGAAGAAGAAGAAGAAGAAGAAGAAGAAGAAGAAGAGGCCCCCCCCCCCCCCCCCCCTCCCTTTTTTTTAGGCTTGCCGTCAAAAGGGTAGTACTAGTGGCATGGTCTCAGGGCTCCTTGATGAATAACCAATTTAGCCAAAGAGCATGAGGTTTTTAAGGAGTAAGAGAATAGGTTGGTGAACCTTCCCCCCCCCCCCCCCCCCTCCCTTTTTTTTAGGCTTGCCGTCAAAAGGGTAGTACTAGTGGCATGGTCTCAGGGCTCCTTGATGAATAACCAATTTAGCCAAAGAGCATGAGGTTTTTAAGGAGTAAGAGAATAGGTTGGTGAACCTTCCCCCCCCCCCCCCCCCCTCCCTTTTTTTTAGGCTTGCCGTCAAAAGGGTAGTACTAGTGGCATGGTCTCAGGGCTCCTTGATGAATAACCAATTTAGCCAAAGAGCATGAGGTTTTTAAGGAGTAAGAGAATAGGTTGGTGAACCTT
>BMAC01000902.1:147490-252240 GCA_014905375.1 Phtheirospermum japonicum | reverse complement strand
AAGGTTCACCAACCTATTCTCTTACTCCTTAAAAACCTCATGCTCTTTGGCTAAATTGGTTATTCATCAAGGAGCCCTGAGACCATGCCACTAGTACTACCCTTTTGACGGCAAGCCTAAAAAAAAGGGAGGGGGGGGGGGGGGGGGGGGAGGGGGAGAAGAAGAAGGTTAATTATAATAGTAACTAAGAAGCAAAGGAAAAGTAGACAGAGCAGTGAGGTATTGACCTTCGCATCGTCCTGACAGAAAGACTCTACCAGCTCATGATCTGACCATCTTTCTAGAGTACGACGGTCAATAGAAAGGCATTGCCCTCGGATTAAATGGACCACTACGTCTCTAGAACAGTTCAACACGTATGAGATGTCGAAGAAGCTCTAGTTAGGGGTGACCACATTTGACCCCGAAGGAGCCGTTCCTTTCCCGGAGCGAGCACGCTTACGGGAGAAGGCCGCCTGCTCGCCCTCTGATTCAGAGTGGACCGTTAAGTCCACCGCAGGTCTGGCCGACCTCTCTGGTCGTGCTGCCTCCTCGGGTCCGGATGGTCCTCCAGACCTGGGTAGTGCGGAGGATAGATTCGGCTCTCTATAGGGGGAGTAAACTACTGTTGACGATCGGCGATTATCTTCTTCATCATTGTGACTGCAAGAAAGATAGTTATAGGTTAGTAAAGGTATAAGGGTTATGTCAATTCTTTAAAGGAATGAAATAAGATCAAATAGAGAGGCAGAGCTGGATAAGCTCTTCCGTATACCGATCTCGGGAGCCAGATTTTTGGACTCCTCTGTGGAGTTGAAGAAGTTCAAGACGGTGCGGGAAAGGAGTTTGGACAAATGGAAGATGTCGCTGTTTAGGGTAGAGATGATTTTTTGCAAGGAGGGGGATCGATCTCCTTGGATCAGGTGTGCCTGAGCTGGAAGGGTATTGATGGATTTGGGAGGGAAACCCCAATCGCCCGAGCAATGGATAAAAAAGAATATTTTCCTCCAAGCTTTGTTTGAGGAAGGATTTTCGGTCAGAAATCGAACGAAGGCCCTGGCCGTGAGATAAAAGAAGTCGGAGGATGAGCTCTTGGCCTGAAACAAGGAATATAGTAATTGGGTTGTGGGAATGAGCCAAGAAAACTTGGCATCAAGGTGAAACCCTATGATAATCCGAAAATCATTAAGCACGAATTGATGTATTTGAATCCGGTACATCCGCGACACAGACAAAATAAAAGGGTTAACAGGAAGACACATCCCCACCTGAAATTGATCTACAAAGAAGGTCAGGTGGTCCACCGGTAGCTGGTAGGCCATATGACCAGGGTCAGGATTAACAAGGGAAAATTCACCAGGGGTCTAGAATTTGTCTCTTAGCCCTTCCACAGTCATATTGCTAAGGATGGAGACGACGTTATCTAGATGACCTTGAATCGGAGGATTCCGTTCATCAAAAGAGGTTAGGGACAATGTCGCCAAAGAAAAAGAGGCCGATAAATGAAAAGAAGAAGAGGAAGAGAAATGAAAAGAAGAAGAGGAAGAGAAATGCACAGACATAATCGAAAAACTCTGAGAAAGACCAGAAAAGTACCTAGTTTGAAGAGAAAGAGAACCTTGAATTGGAGAAGAAGGTGAGTTTCGCTTGACAGAAGAGAATTCGAATTGGCAGAATGAATCGGTAAAGTTATGAGTTAGAAGAAAATATAGGTTTTGAAAATGATAGTTTAGGAAAAGGAGGATTTGGCAGAAGTTGTGCATTTAATGCGTCTGAATCGAACTTTTTACACCTACTTTTTATTTAAAAATAAAAAGCTCGTCCGCAAGAGAACGGAGCAGCTGTAGGTGGTAAGTTAGACTCTAGTCAAATCACAAGGAAGACTAATCGGAAGTTATTCCGGTGTTGGTTTTACGAACGAGAAAACGAAAGAAATGACTACACTAAACACACGATCCAATTTAGTTTGGGGAGTTCTAACACCTAATGCGATGAATAAAATAAAATCAAAAGACTTTAAAACAATTAAGAAAGCGAGGGTTCTAGTGCGCCAGAACCATCTCCACGATCAGGGTTGTCAATCCCAATGGCTCTAAATGGCCCTAGGCACTAGAACGATAAATTCTAGCCTACAAGCATTAATATATTCAAAAGAAGAATTTCAATAATTAAAAGCATGAAAATTACCAAGCATCTAAACAACTAAGATTGTGATAAATCAGAACTAAATTACTAAGCAACACAAAAACATCATAATCTTAAAAAGAACATTCATAAGAAAGAGAATACGAAATACGAATTAAAAACAAGAAAGTAACAACTTCCAAACTAGCAATTAAACTAAAAACTACTAACTAATATATCTAACATCTAAAATCTAAGAAACTAAATTTTAAGAAATGAAAAGTAAAACAAAGACGAAGAACAAACGAGAAGACGAAGACTTGAACTTGCGATCTTCAACTCTTCAACCCGAATTATGCGTGTGATCGAAAGGGGGCAAGAACCGAGGGGTCTCTGCAATATTTCGAACCTTCCCCCAAGTTCCAGCACACATTTTCTGAAGAAAAGGATGGGTTTATATATATTTTCCCGAAAATAACCGCTAAAACTACCGGAGCATCGAACGACGTGGGCGGAGCATCGGCGTCGACGTGTGCCAGGCGCTCACGTCGACCAGGCAGTGCGTCGACCAACGCAGGCCAGGATCTACGCAACTGCAAGTTTGCGTCGACCAAGCGTTGACGGTGCGTCGACCGACGCGGGCGCTGGTTGCGGCGCCTGCAGGGCTGAAACATGAAAATAAAGCAAAATTAGACTAGTACATATAAAATAGAGTAGAAAGACATTAAACACGATATGAAATGAAAGTTATCAAAAGGAAGAAAAACGATAATAAAATAAACCTAAAAACCCTAAAAACACACAACACACGATGCAAAAATACACGAAAATCACATACAAATATGTACAAATCAACTCCCCCACACTTAGCTTTTTGCTTGTCCTCAAGCAAAATCTAATCTAGACATAGACAAGAGAAAGCTAATTACCCGATGACCTAATCACTAATTCATACAAATGATTCAAGAAGTTAATGCTTTATATCGACTGAAAACTCAACTAAAAGGACGAAACGATACGTTGAGATAAAAGATTTAGACTTGCTTCCGAACACCTAAAAGTAATGAGTTGACCTCCATGCACGTCATCCATCCATACCTCGGCCAAAGTCTATCCCCGAACAAACTGCCAAGTCATCACCCGACTAGCCCAGTCATCTATACACCTCTTTAACAATACAATCTAAGAAAAACAAAAACAAGAACTTAACTTGTACAAGGATTTCTCTTCTTGTACTTATTTTTTTATTCTTTTTCTTTTTCCTTTTTTTTATTATGAGTACCTATAGAGATAAGGTACTAAACGAGCATAATTTACATAAATAAAAAATGAGAGTTCATTGACTCCAATCTTACGTTGCTAAGTGCAACTTATATCATTCCTCAATTTCGCACATGGAATTTTAACGTCTCTAAAAATTAAAAAGAAAAATTACATAAAGTCCTATAGAGGTTAACTGAAAATGGGGCTAGTAGAGAGTATTCGACTCGTTAGAACGGAACAAGAATAGAACAGGGGACAAAACACTTCATAGATTCTTTAAACTTCATTCCCCACAATCACACTATTGTTCGAACGAAACTCTAAATATCCTAACCAAAGCATCTAACCACGTCACTTCGTCAAGGTTCCAGTCAATATCAATACACACGACTCAAATCAACCACAAGCAAGCATACAAAAATTTACCAAACCAAGGACAAACCCCCCCACACTTAAATCATACAATGTCCACATTGTATAATACAAAAAATTAAGCTAAGTATGGTAAAAGTTAAGAGAAAGAGAGAAATGTCCATGAAATCGCACTTGATGATGATGAGTCGAGCGTCCAAGATCATCCAATGGGCTAACATCGAAGGGGAACTGAAACAAAAGAAAAAAAATACACAAAAACAACAAAGTTAAAAGTCTTGGGTTGCCTCCCAAGAAGCGCTTTTTTAACGTCAAAAGCTCGATGACATTTGCGTTCGATGTCATCCTGGGTCTAAAAAAATTGACGATCGTGCCACGTGATTAACATGTATTTGTGGTTATTTTTAGTTTATTCCTCTT
Source organism: Phtheirospermum japonicum (assembly GCA_014905375.1). Classification (NCBI taxonomy): domain Eukaryota; kingdom Viridiplantae; phylum Streptophyta; class Magnoliopsida; order Lamiales; family Orobanchaceae; genus Phtheirospermum; species Phtheirospermum japonicum. Next base: position 248,082 of record BMAC01000902.1, on the reverse strand, counting down.
ATTGTTTTTGGTATAAGTTGGGTAGTTTGAACTTAAATTCGTATATTTGTACTTCTAGCTTATTTTACCATGTTTTGACCTTAATTGATGCAAATAAGTGATTATTTGTGGTTTTTCACTTTATAGATAAGTAACCGGAAGAGTTCATCACGTAAAAGATGAAGTATGATGATCGAGAGTCAAAGATCGAGCTTTCCGGTGAAGAAGAAGCAAGAATTTGAAGCTGACAGACTTTCTATAACAGTTATTCTTCTCGAACCGTTATAGTATCCTTGAAGGACAGAGGCGCTGATGGTAGCTTTCTATAACGGTTACTACCTCTACCTTATCGTTAACACTGCCGTTAAAAAGGCCCAGAACCGACATAAAAGCTTGATTTCGGCACAAAATCATCTCACAACTATAAATACCCCCATAATTCGGATTTCAAGCATACTTTAGCATAGTTTAGGTTACTTTTTCCTAATTTTTACTTTTCCTAGGGTTTCTAAGGCCTCTTAGGGATTGACAACCCCAATGAGTGCCGAGTTATTTCTTAGTTTCTCTTCAAATTTCTTAGATTTAGATTTCTAACTTTAGATTAAATTTAGATTAGCTTTAGATAATTTAGATTCAAGTTTTCTACAACCAAGACGCTGCAATTCCATCGGTTTAATTAGTAAGTTTTCTTTCGTTTAATTTAGTTTAATTAATTTCTTATACTTTGGTTGATAGTTTATATAATTAATCTTCAAAACAACCTCAACAAAACTCCCATGTGCTATGAATTGTATGATCTTGATGATATTGAATTGATGATTGTGATGAGTGTATTATGATGAGATTGATGAAATTGAATTGCTAGATCTAACGGGTCTAGAGCCTAGAATCGTCGTGAACCATCAATTGGGTTTTTCCCAATAGATCGTGAAAACGATTTGAAACTCTAGAACCCAAGTTTCTTAATTATTTTCAAAAACCTTTAATTTAATTATTCTTCGTTTAAACCAATTTATTGTTTTTATATGTTTAGATTAGGATTTTATTTTTATTTCTTATTCGTGAACAACAAACACAAAAGGAACTTCCGAGCCTAGTTTTCCTTGAGAGACGATTCGATTCAACTTACCAACCTACACGTGATCCCGTTCTCTTGCGGGTGAACTTTTAAATTTTTGACAAATCTTTATAAGTAGGTACACAAAAGTTCGAATCAAAATTTTGGCGCCGTTGCCAGGGAAAACTAAAGGTTGTGAATTTTGTGTTTGCTATTCGTATCCTTATTTGTGTTCTTATTTCGTTTCGTTTATCTTTCGTATTTATTTGTGATTTTTTGTTTATTTCGTTTTTGTTGTTTTCCACCAGTGCGTTTAATCTTGTGCGTTGAGTATTGTGTTTGCAAGGAACGTCGACAGACAAAACTCAAGATTTATCAAACTATTTTTCTTAAATTAAAAAAAATGAAAATTCAAAAAAAAATCGAAAATATTATTTATAATTTAAAATATTATTTATAATTTAAAATATTTATTTTTTGAAATTCAAAAAATAAAAAATAATCAAAAATTCAAAAATTCAAAAATCCGAAAATATTATTTTTAATTTTTGAAATTAAAAAAATTATTTTTCGAAAAAAAATAAAAAATAAAATAAAATAAATAAATCGTAAATTTTATTTTTAATATAGAATTTATTATTTTTCGAATTTCAAAAAAACTCAAAAATTGTTTTTAAATATTTTTATTTATTTAAAATTTTTAAAATTAAAAATAAAAAAAAATGTATTACTCGTACGATGAACCACCGTTCGATTGGCGTCGTGAGCTTCGACCGGCTATTCCATTGAGCGACGCAATGAAGAATTACTTTCCTGACAAGTACGACCGTTTGAATCTCCCGATTTTCTATGGGCTTCGTCACGAGGATCCGTTTAAATTCATCGAAAAGTACGAGGACATCACTGAGAATTCTCCTCTTCTAGGGCTTACTAGGGATCAAGTGAGGATGCGACTCTTCACTTTTGCACTAAAGGACCGGGCAAATGAATGGTTATTGAAGCTAGAACCCGATTACTTGCAAACGTGAGATGAAGTAATCGATAAGTTCTTGAGGAAGTTCTACGTGCCTAATGTAATATGTAATCGTTGTGGATACCGGGGACATTTGGCGAATGAATGTTTATTGTTATTTGACGATGAGCCACAAGAGGAAATTGACGCCGTCCAAAATTATGCAAGTTATGATTCTTATGTCCCTCCCAACTTAATTCCTTCCTACCCAAGCTATGAAGTTTACCAACCAAATGATCAATTAGTGGTGGAGCAGCAAGACCAAGAAGCCGAGTTGATTAAGGTTCAAGACGTCATCGTCCCATTGACCAAACAAGAAGTTGATCCTGTTGAGACTATGGACCCAATTTCTGAGTCTATGCGCCAAGCTCGTGAGTCTATGCGTCAAAGTTTTGAGAATATGGAGATGATGCTGGCTCAAATGATAGTTTCTGTAAAGGAATTATCGAACAAGGGGGATGACATGCCGATTTGTGATGTGATGGAGCCCACCATGGATGTAGAGGAGTTTTAATTCTACGACTTGCTGTCCGTGCCCGCTTTGAGAATTATAAACGCCCATGCTTACTGTTAGAGAACACTAAGGCGTGGCACGATCGTCACTTATTTCTGGATCCGGGATAGCATCGTCCATAGAAGGCGCCGAGCTTTCGACGTTAAACAAGCGCTTCTTTGGAGGTAACCCAAGTGTTTGATTTCTTTCTATTATTTTTCTTTTGATTTTATTTTGATTTTTCTTTATTTTCTTTTATTTATTAGTTGTGTCTATGCTTGGGTACGTTTATGCAGTGTTGATGTGCAGGAAGTTTTGAGGACAATCAGGTTGATATTTTTGGACGTTAATCAAGCAATTTCCAATCACGGGATTAAAGACGAAGGATGATTGCACATAGTTGTTTGGAGAAACTCGACCATTAATTTTCAGGGACGTTTTCTTACTCCTTTCCTCTTTTGATTTGTTTTTCTTTATATTTATGGCAATCAGGAGATTGCAGAGTTTTTAGAGGGGAAGATGGTTGAGTTATGGTTTATATTTGACAATTGTGCAAAAATTTGAAAATCTTTACGTGATTGATTACTATTCCCGCGCGATATTGTGTTTGTATGGCTTGCATGTCGAAGTTAATTAAGTATGATTTGATGTTCTTGTCTTTGAGCGTGTATAGGTGCATAAAATTTTTCAAAATTATTATTTATATATTGTAAAATGGTACTTTGACGCAATTGATTTCGCAAAACCTTAAAAGCAGCGTCAATTCAAAACTTTCTCATGCAAAAAGCCTGTGAGTATCCTGAGTGTTTATCATCTTTGCATGTGCTTGAATAAGTTTCAGTCTTGATATCTCTTTGAAACCGCTGTGTGTAGTCTACTTTGAAAATGAGGTTAAGGCACAGAAAAAACCCTATTCCAGCCATATCCATATATTTTAGCCACTATAAATTTGGAATGAGCCAATCATAGCCAAATAATCCATGCCTATAAACCTGAGTGATTTTATTGAGTCGACCCCTACAAACCCATTAAAAGCGTGGGGTAGGAGTTCGTTATTTTTACTGGTTATTAGTATTTTGGAATTTTTTTTAGGGATTTATGAATTTTTTTAATTAAGGACCACCATCCGAAAAAAAAGAAAAGAAAAGAAAAAGAAAAAAAAACGACCCCTAAAAAAAAGAATAATAAGGGGGAGATAAAAAAAAAAAGAAAAAAAAAAAGATGGTGAGTCTTGTTCTATTGTGTTTAGTCATTGCCTACGCGCTAATAAAGGCTTGTGTTTATTGTTTATTTTATTATGAAGTCTAATGTTTAAAAGGAAAAAGAGTTGTGTAAGAAGCGTGTTATGAGCTTCTATAGTGTTTAAGTGATTTGAGCTACAAGTCGGTTTTAGAGTATCAAGTTGAGAAATAGCCTAAATTTAAAGGCTACGTTATGAGTGTTTAGTGAGGTTTTTATTATGTACGAGGTGAAGCGCATTGCTTCGTGATTAGATTAGGTTGAGTGAGTTAGTTAGCCACACGACTTATATATTCCACACCCGTCCAAAGAGCTTTACATTACAACCCGAAAAGACCTTTTCCGATTCTTAGTTCGATAACACACTTAATTTGCGATTGAAAAGAGATTGATTTTCCGTGCTTACTTATTGTGCATGTATTCGTATGATTTGAGTGTATACACGTCCCATGCAGCAATGCTTGAGTGCTTTGAGCGAACATCCATATATATTACCCTTTTGAGAGGATGCATGAATTTGATTTTGGAGCGACAATGTAATAAGGGTGGAGTGTTTGAAGTTGCGTGACTTGTATCTATATTTTGCAATTTATCTATGTAGCACGACACGACTCTTTGCTTGAGCTTATTTTCATTCTTGTTATACTTTGAAACTATCGTTTGTTCGAGGATGAACAAACCAATAAAGCGTGGGGTAGTTGATTAGCATGGATTTGACTTGATTTTTAGTAGTACTATAGTTACTTTTTCTTACTGTTTTTGGTATAAGTTGTATAGTTTGGGCTTGAATTCGTATATTTGTACTTTCAGCTTATTTTACCGCTTTTTGATCGAGATTGATGCAAATAAGTGATTGTTTGTGGTTTCTCACTTTATAGATAAGTAACCAGAAGAGTTCAGCACGTTAGAGATGAAGTATGATGATTGAGAGGCAAAGATCGAGCTTTCTTGCGAAGAAGTAGCAAGAATTTGAAGCTGCCAGTATTCTATAACGGTTATTCTTCTGGAACTGTTATCGTATCCTTGAAGGACAGGGGTGCTGACTGTAGCTTTCTATAACGGATAATACTGCTACCTTATCGTTAACACTGCCGTTAAAAAGGCCCAGAACCGACATAAAAGCCTTATTTCGGCCCAAAATCATCCCACAACTATAAATACCCCCATAATTCGGATTTCAAACATACTTTATTATAGTTTAGGTTACTTTTTCCTACTTTTTACTTTTCCTAGGGTTTCTAAGGCCTCTTAGGGATTGACAACCCTAACGAGTGTCGAGTTGTTTCTTAGTTTCTCTTCAAATTTCTTAGATTTAGATTTCTAGCTTTAGATTAAATTTAGATTAGCTTTAGATAATTTAGATTCAAGTTTTCTACAACCAAGAAGCTGCAATTTCATCGGTTTAATTAGTAAGTTTTCTTTCATTTAATTTAGTTTAATTAATTTCTTATACTTTGCTTGATAGTTTATATAATTAATCTTCAAAACAACCTCAAAAAAAAACCATGTGCTATGAATTGTATGATCTTGGTGATATTGAATTGATGATTGTGATGAGTTTATTATGATGAGATTGATGAAATTGAATTACTAGATCTAACGGGTCTAGAGCCTAGAATCGTCGTGAACCATCAATTGGGTTTTTCCCAAGAGATCGTGGAAACAATTCGAAGCTCTAGAACCCAAGTTTCCTAATTCTTTTCGAAAACCTTTAATTTAATTGTTCTTCGTTTAAACCACTTTATTGTTTTTATATGTTTAGATTAGGATTTTATTTTTATTTCTTATTCATGAACAACAAACACAAAAGGAACTTCCTAGCCTAGTTTTCCTTGAGAGACGATTCGATTCAACTTACCAACCTACACGTGATCCCGTTCTCTTGCGGGTGAACTTTTAAATTTTTGAAAAATCTTTATAAGTAGGTACACAAAAGTTCAAATCACCACGCCTTGGTATTCTCCAAGAGCAAGAATTGGCGATGATAATCACCAAGGCGGGCACAAAAATAAGAACCTGAGATGCAAAACACTCCAACTAGCTTTGGAGGTCGGAACCGAGAGTAATCGATCACCTCGAATATATTAAAAGATAATGGGCACACGGGGTGATCCTCGATCAAAGGAAGACTTAGAAAATCTTTTGAGCATATGAAACGTCTATCAACCAAACCATGCTCTGTCGTTCCCTTGATCACCGCCTCAACGCCCTCAAAGTCATGAAAAGTCAGAATTGGGCTTAAAAGAAGGCAAACGGGCTCCTTCTCAACAATCTCTTCAAACGCCTCCATCTCATGTTCGTACAAAGTATCAGGTGGCATGGCATGAGGTTCAAAAAATTCACCCGAAGGTGACTCTCCCACATAATCTTGCACAACCTCCTCGAAAAACACGGGAGAGACAATGCCGACTTCCACCCCCTTCATCTTACCCACCAATTTCACCTCCTTGCACACCTCGTTCAAAAATATCATCAACGCTGGAATCGCCATCAACAAAGGTTGAATTTTCCACACCAAAGATTGGCATCTCCTCTTGCCAAGGTTGGTCTAGTGCGTACACCTTGTTGTCAAATTGCTCTAATTGAATATCAAGTTGTTCTATGCGTTCATCCATACAACGAGTCATTTCCACGGTCTCGGTTAAAAGTTCCTGAGAAGCTATGGCGTTAGGATCGCCGCTCGAAATATATACATTAGAGGTGGGTGGAGTGTAAACGTCGGTGCATAAGTATCCATGCTCGGATTACAGCAATATGAAGGACATGGGCCGGAATAATCAAAAGGATTGGCCCATTCTCGACCGCTTGGAGCGTACGAGTCATAATACGATGGAGGAACTTGACAATCGAAAGTTGAAGCGTAAGGGTCATCATATGGCGAAATAACTTGATAATTCGCCATCTTCAATCAAAATAATCTCGAGTCTTCAAAAATATTGCTACAAAGCACAACACTCAAAAACCGAGATTAAATGCACCAAAAAGTACAATAAAAACAATGAAGATAGAAATCACAAACAAAAACTAAACAAACAAATAAGAGCAAAAAATCAAACGAACAAAAGTCACTAAGAGCAAACACCAAAAATCGGGACCTTTACCCTTCCCCGGCAACGACGCCAAATTTTGAATCGAACTTTTTACACCTACTTTTTATTTAAAAATAAAAAGCTCGTCCGCAAGAGAACGGAGCAGCTGTAGGTGGTAAGTTGGACTTGAGTTGAATCACAAGGAAGACTAATCGGAAGTTATTCCAGTGTTTGGTTTTACGAACGAGAAAATGAAAGAAATGACTACACTAAACACGCGATCCAATTTGGTTTGGGGAATTCTAACACCTAATGCGATGAATTAATTAAAGTCAAAATCCTTTAAAACGATTAAGAAAGTGAGGGTTCTAGTACGCCGGAATCATCTCCACAATCAGGGTTGTCAATCCCGATGGCTCTAAATGGCCCTAGGCACTAGAACGATAAATTCTAGCCTACAAGCATTAACATATTCAAAAGCAGAATTTCAACAATTAAAAGCATGAAAATTACCAAGCATCTAAACAACTAAGATTGCGAGAAATCAGAACTAAATTACTAAGCAACATAAAAACACCATAATCTTAAATAGAACGTTCATAAGAAATCAAATACGAAATACGAATTAAAAACAAGAAAGTAACGACTTTCAAACTAGCAATTAAACTACAAACCTCTAAATAATCTTTCTAACATCTAAAATCTAAGAAACTAAAGTTTAAGAACTTAAAAGTAAAACAAATACGAAGAACAAACGAGGAGACGAAGACTTGAACTTGTGATCTTCAACTCTTCAACCCAAATTATGCGTGTGATTGAAAGGGGGCAAGAACCGAGGGGTCTCTACAAAATTTTGAACCTTCCCCAAAGTTCCAGCAAACGTTTTCTGAAGAAAAGGACGGGTTTATATAAATTTTCCCAAAAACAACCGCTAAAACTGCCGGAGCGTCGACCTACGCGGGCGAAGCATCGGCGTCGACGCGTGCTAGTGCTCGCGTCAACCAGGCAGTGCGTCGACCAACGCGGGCCAGGATCCACACAACTGCAAATTTGCGTCGACCGACACGGGTGCTGGTTGCGGCGCCTGTTGGGCTTCGGCACGTCGCTTGTCCCGTCTTCTTCGTTTTGAGATGAAACACGAAAATAAAGAGAAATTAGACTATTACTAATAAAATAGAGTAGAAAAACATTAAACACGATACAAAACAAAAATTATCAAAAGGAAGAAAAATGAGAAGAAAATAAACATAAAACCCCTAAAAACCCACAACACACGATGCAAAAACACACGAAAATCACATACAAATATGTACAAATCAGCGTCTCAGGGTACAGTACTTGAGGAGACGTGTCATGAATCCCAGTCGACTGGGTGGACTTCAAAGCATTACAGATCATCCCAACCATTTGGGTGGAGGGACTGATTGATACGACCTAATTTCACTTGACCTGAGCAAGAAGACAGATTGTAAGATAAAGTAGAACCAGTTATGATGACCTGAGCTGATACCACAGAAAGAAAAAAGAATAGATGGACGAGATCGTGGACTGAGGGAATATGACTAATCTGAACTTAACTCGGGAGCGAGATCTCATTAAGGTAAGGTCAGGAATACGAGACTAAGCTGGCCTTGGCCCTCTCTGAGTGAATTGCCTGATCAGGTCATTACAGAAGAAAATAGCCTAATCAGACCATTAGATATAGCGGCCCAAGATTCGCAGGTTTATTTTCGGTATTTCGAAAGGGTCCCCACCTGGGTTGATTTATAAATATCCTGGCTTGGAGGCCGAAAGTGGTATGATATTCTCATTATCCACGTGATATATCCCAATATAAAATGCTTACTGACTTAAGCATCGGAGAGGATTCCACCGTAATTCCCCTAGTAGTCCTTTATAATGTGTTCATGTGATATATGTCAGGTGGAATTTCAAGGAAGAAAGCAGACAATATTTGGGCTCACATTTTCCAGGCGAGATAATGTTGTTAATAGAATATGCTTATTCTGGAGGAGTTGTTGCTACTACGAATATTGTTGTGCATTTTACTGCTTATGATGATATGGCAGTCACACATTTAGGGGGAATTTCTACTGTTCATTCTCATGTTGATTTACTTTTGGGACTTTATGATGAAGAGGATACCAAAGAGGATGAGAAAGAGTTTGATCTTCGAGCTACCACTACTGTATCAAAGGAAAGTGTTCTTCACTTTGGAACTTTTTGATCTCTTTCTTTAAAAAGAGGTCTTTTATTTATTATTAGTTATTTGTTTTTGATATTTCAGATTATTGCATGATTGCTTTTATGATCTTTGATATTCTAGTTTTATACTGCAGCAAGTTTTTTGGAGAGATGATTATTCATTTTTTTTACCTATGATTTTCAAAGTATGTATTTTGGGCAAGAAAGATAAAAAGGAGTATATTAGAGATTTCCATATGTATATTGATACATACGGTATGGCTTTTGATTGAAAAGTTCAATACATATAGGATGTGTACTTATATGAACTAGATTTATCTCCTAGAATTTATTGTCTTAATATTATTTTGAATTTCTTGTCCAGTATATTAGAAATTAACTAATTAGAAAAGACTTAGTACTTATCTTATTTAGTAGTTATCTTGTATGTTACTAGAATGTAATTCTCTTTCAAGAGTACAAATCGTGTATTGCAAGTCATTGATAGGAATAATAAAATAGCATTGGTATGTTTTATTATGTAATAATCCATTTAGAAGGAATAATATAGAACACGCTTTACATATTTAAAATCAACACTGCAATAATAAGGATGCACTTGTATTGTTTTTCAAAATAATTCTAACAAAAAGTTAATTGTTATGTACTTCAGTTAAGTGAAGTTAAAATCTCAGTATATGTTAGCATCATATAATCATTTATAAGCTCAAGTACATTGTATTATCAATGAGAAATACATTCATTAGCTATATATAGAGGCACTACAATATTTATACAGAATCACCTTTCATCATTTATACATAAGCACGTTTTCAAATTATGTTTTTAGAGAAACACATAAAAATACCAAATACAAACATTTGCACATATATTTTTTTTCAAAAGAAAGCACTTTTAAAAGCTTACAAAAGCACCTTTATTTGGAAGAAGCACATTCCTTTTTCTTAAAAATCTAAGATATAAACATCTTCACCTGCAATATATTTTTTATACGGAGGAAAACACTTCTACAAGTTTACCGAATCACCTTCATTTAGAAACACATACAATATTTATATTCAATGTAAACATATTAATCAAGAATCTCATTTTTCATTTAGAATCACTTCTACAAGTTTTAAAAGCACTTAGGAAACTGAAATTACTATAATTATTATGTCTGTTTTCACCTAAAAGCATTCAGTGAAAGTTTCATTGTATGCATTCAAAATCTTGCAAATGACAAGCACACAAGAAAGTAGTCGTTTATTATTCATGAGCACCTACATATTCTCAAAGAAAATATAATATATAAAAACATATAAAAACAATACAAGGTCCACAACATTGTTCTATACTCCTCAAAACCAAGACGGTTGTGATTTAAATGAACTTACGAAATGTGTTACAAAGCAACATAGTAATTTTCAGTCAAAAATCAATTATATAAGCCATAGCCATGAAATATTACTTAAATATCGCCTTATAACCATAAACCATTTCATTAGCTCGACAAGACTCCATACCATAATCCATAATAATCCAGCTATCAATACTGAGTTGTTATAATACCATTCATCTAACAAAAGCTCGCCACCTCCCATAAGAGCTCGCCACTCTTATATGAGATGTCGTTGGCCCCATAAACAGCTCACCCTCCTCTCAGAAGGATTGCACCTTCTAGAAGAAGAGGTCGCTTACTCAATTCACACAATACCTGCATGTCCACTATTCTAAGATAAGTTGGTTGAGAGAAATCACCATACACCAGACCAGGTAGAATCAACAGTAAACCAGAACCATATAAAACCACATATGACCAAGAAAAACCATTCAGTCCCCAAAGTTTGAATAATTTGAACCAAATAAAACACTTACATCAAACATATCTTCCCCAAAAGCGACCTCAAATATGTAAATCAAACATATTTGAAGTTGTGAAAGAACACGTAAGTCAAACATGTTCTCCCACTAAACCATTTATCCCCATATCCATAGAACTATAAAACCATAATAATGCCGTAAAGTGACCCAAGATTTCCATTATTCATTATAAATAGGTGCCCGCCCATAAGGGTTCGAGAAAATCCATCACCAACCTATAGAAGCGTCGGCCCATAACAAGAATAGATAGTAATACGAAACTATGAGCCCATTATCCAGAGAGCTAGGCATAATACTTTTTCAAGTGACAGATATTCCAGCTTCTCGGCAATACATTAAGTCCCCAAGTTGATGCAATCAGGCTATACAACCAAGTTACTTAAAATATTAACTCCCCCATGTTAAAGTAATGCAAACAAGGTAGCACAACTAATTCGCATCAAACCAAAACCAAACAAGGCATACGATTCGAGCAAAAAAACTGCTAAGTCACAACACCACATAATTATATTGACACAAACTGTACCACGTAATCAATCACATTTAAAAGCACATAATCAAAGCCATAAAGAACATGCAAGTCAAACAAGCTCTCTACAATAAAGGATATGTAATACCATCCATCCATTACCATATCCAATGAAAGCGTCAGCCCATAACCATGTTCATAAACCATCGCCGACCTAATGAAAGCGTCATCCCAGAACCATGTCCATAAACCATTTCATCCATATAAATCATAAAACCATATCCCATAATTTATTACTTAAGCATCGTTCCATAACCATTAATACCAACGAGCCTTTGCTGACCATAAAAGAACATAAACCCATAAAACCATAAACCATAAAGACATCATCAACCTGCAACAGGTCGGCCAAAAAACCATTGCAACCATAAATTATCACCGACCTAATAAAAGTGTCAGCCCATTCCATATAAACCATCGCGAACCTAATAAGAACATTAGCCCATAACACAATCAAAGAATATCTGTCGATCTTTACAAGCGTCAGCTTAGTAATGTGCATCGTAAAATTACCGCCGACCTGACACAAGTTGGCATATTGAATCAAGCAAAAGTTATATTAAACCACATATCACACCAAGTAGAACCATATTAAACCAAAACCATATTAAATCATAAGTGACGAGAAAACTACTCAGTCCCCCATGTCCAAATAATGCAAACAAGGCCAAACAAATCACACAAGACCAAGTATGTAAATCAAACATACATAAGAACTGATAGAAAACGTGTAAATCAAATAAACATAAGAACTGAGAGAAGACATGTAAATCAAACATGCTTCCTCCCAAAGGTCCTAGAATATGTAAATCAGACATACTTAAGGATGTGGAAAAACATGTAAATCAAACATGTTCTTCAACTAAACCATCCATTCCCATATCCACAAAATCCCTGGCCGACCTAATGAAAGCATCGAGACTTAACCAATTACCATAAAATCTCCGGCCGACCTAATGAAAGCGTTGGGCTTTAACCATTTACCATAAAATCTCTGGCCGACCTAATGAAAGTGTTGAGATTTAACCAATTACCATAAAATCTCCGGCTGACCTAATGAAAGCGTCGGGCTTTAACCATTTACCATAAGATTTCCAGCCAACCTAATGATAGCGTCGAGGCTTAACCAATTACCATAAAATCTCCAGCCGACCTAATAAAAGCGTCGAGACTTAACCATTTACCATAAAATCTCCGACCGACCTAATGAAAGCATCGGACTTTAACCATTTACCATAAAATTTCCGGCCGACCTAATGAAAGTGTCTGGCTTTAACCATTTACCATAAAGTTTTCGGCCGACCTAATGAAACCGTCGGGCTTTAACTATTTACCATAAAATTTCCAGCCGACCTAATGAAAGTGTCGGGCTTTAACCATAAAATCCATATTGGATTATATAATATATAGATAATCCGTTCTATGTAATGAGGTCTCACGAGATTTGCCAAGACTATAATGAGGTCGTATGAGACCGTAATGAGGTCACTGAGATGGTAATGAGGTCGTAATAGCAAAGACGAAGTCGTAGGCAAAGGCCGCTGATGATAATAAAACTGGGGTCACCGTAATAAAGGCGAGGTCACGAGAGTAAATCTGAGGTCGCAGGCTGACCAAATGAGTGAAACGCTTGTGCCAATCCATGGACCGACATGCGCAACAAGTTGTCTTGCTTTCAAAGGCGGGCAAAAATCTTGGTGCTTAGCACCATCAGCCCAGTGCCCGAAGGTACGAGATAACAAATCAAGGAAATATAAAACCCTATCTTTTGTGAGATTTAAACGGGCGTACCTCTTTATTTTTGGGTATCCAACTCTGCGACCTCTTTATTTTGGGGTAGCAAAATTTACGATCACCTTTTTGTGAATGTTTGGACGTGCGACCTGGTATATAACCTTAAATATTGGAGACCTCCTCACGTTTTGTCGATCATCTCTGAGTTAGATGTCGGGCAGCTCATAAATTAACCCTTCAAAATCAACATTAAAACTAACTAAACCGGAAAACCTGCACCCAATCTGTTAGTATAAGATCATAAAAGTAATCGATAAGTAGGATGCTAAATCGAAACTCTTACTTACGCCCATAAATATTGAATTAATCTTGTGGGCCCAATTAATCCTCCATGAACCTATACATTAAAACTCATATAATTGCTCCAGTCTATGAGGCGAGCTGGAGGCAGGCCAATTTTCAAAACCATTATTATAAAAAGTATAATTTGTCCCCCTCACATCAATAAAAAACCATATACCATATTAATCCAATTAAACCACATTAGAATATATCCATATTTTCTAGAGAGTTTAAAAAATCAAATAAGCCAAGAACCACATAGATTCATGATCAACCAAGTAAAAGAATATGTATTAATCAAACATATTCGCAAGCACATAACCAAACAATAAAGAATATGTTAATCAAACATATTCATTTCAAATCAAGTATTTCCCTTTCCCATAACCATAAACACTATATCAGCATTAAGCCATATATGATCAAATAAACTGACACGGGAGTTTTCAGCACATATACCAACTTTAAGGATCTAAATGTTTTGATTGGTAATGAACTAAAGAATAAAATATATACCACTGGAAATCCCTATGAGTCTAATTTCTAATACAAAAATCGGATCTCAAAAATGATAATCCAAGAGTGAGTTATTACCATTTTACTGAAATGTGGCAGTGTAGTGGTTTCATACGGGAATTTGGAAGGATGGGCAACTCTTAGTGTGTTTTCAAGAACCTTGGAAGTTAATAGAACTTAATCTTTAGCCAAGAATCATCTTATTTATCTTTATTAGAGTGACTTTCTCATTATTAGCCAAGACACAAAATAATCAAGGATCGATGCTTTGTTATATTCCAGCCACCCAAATTTGGGGCTATTAAGTGTGAAAACTCAAAATTTATGCTATTAAGTGTGTGTGTGTAGTTTTTCTTATTCTTTATATGAAATAAGAGTGTCAAAAAAGTTGTAAAAATACGATAATTAATTATATTATAACTAATTTATTAGAATTTACAATAAAGTTATAAGAAGAAATATACAATTGACAAAGATATTTGGGAATTAATTATTATATAATTTTAATATTAGTAATGAAAACCTAATTATTGCAGAAATTAAACTTTAATAATTATTCACCTATATTACTATAAAGACTTCTTAAGTCTTGTACATGACAAGCAATACGTATTACTTTACAAAGTCAACAATATTTAATAAAAAACTTAATAGCACAATATAGTTTTATTTAAGTTATAATGTATTAACATTCTGCATATTATGACATTCCATAAATAAAAGAATATTTTATTTCAATTTAGAAGGTCAACAGTATTTATTTCCATTAGCAGGTATTTTTTGCAGGGAAAAAAGGTCACTTAATATTTATAAGTGATTATCTATTTATATATGATATAGATATAGTTATTAAAATTTTAAAATCACCCCTATATATTAATGCAAAATCCTCCTAACTTATGTGTCTGCTTTATATGCTTCGTTTGACAAATAAAAAATTGTGGTGCTTCATTTGCTTATATGTCATCCGAGCCTAATATTTACCTAATTTAATACTTTTATTTTTATTGTATCTTACCCAATTTAATTTTTTTAATTATATTTTTCCTTATTCAATATTTTTCTTTGATTCTCCTAATATAAAAATAGAAATAAATCATATATAATTAGTAGATAAGATCTAAATTAGTTATTTTAATTAAAAAACTACATATGAAATAGTTTTAATTAAAAAAACTTTATTATGAATATAATTATATAAGTTATATTGATAATATAATTTAAAATAATTTAATTTTGAAGTTTCAAATATTCTATACAAGTAAAATATAAATTATATACAATAATCTAAGTATGTAACTAAATATTAGTAATGTATTCAATATAAATATAAAAATATGAAATTATATACTAATAATTAATAAACATTGATTAGACATCAGTACAATACGACACGGGTTGAGAGTATGATATCTTTTGAATATTTCAAAGTATGTAACTAATAATTATTAACGAATTTATTTTAAATATTAATATATAAAATAATTTAATAATAATAATTAATAAAATAGATATTAGATACGGATTTAGAATGTGACGTAACAACGCAATTCGTGATACTTTCACAAGCATAGGTAAAGTGATTTATGATGCTTATAAGCATCACTAAACATGAGAAAAAGCGTCACTAAACACCCTTTTTGTTGTAGTGATAAATATTTTTTATATTTAGTTTTTTATAAATCCCGTGTAATACACGGATATAAACTAGTATATATATATAGAAAAAGAATTATAGGACTGGCGGACATTTGAAAACTACTTAATAGATCATTTTAGTTTTAGTAATAATAAACCTAAATCTTAGTATATAATTTTATTCACCTACTAGTATAAGGACTTCTTAAGTCTTAACCATGACAAGCCATAAGTTTTATTTTACAAAGTCAATAATATTTAATACAATATTTAATACTACATTATAGTTCTCTTTGAACTATAATGTATTAAATATTATGCATATTATCACAAAAATAGATAAGAGATCATTTAATTTCAATTCATAAAGTCAGCAATATTTATTTTCATTTTTAGTAGGTATTTTTGGCGGAAAAAGAGATCATTTACTATTAGTAATTGATTATCTCTTCTATATATATATATAGAAGAAGAAGAAGAAGAAGATTGACATTGAATTTGGAAACTCATTATTATATAATTTTAGTTTTAGTAATGAAAACCTAATTATTGTAGAATTTAGACTTATTAATTATTCTTACTATAAAGACTTATTAAGTCTTAACAATGACAAGCCATAAGTATTATTTTATAAAGTCAACAATATTTAATTCTACATTATAGTTTTATTGAAATTGTAATGCATTAATATTCTAAATATTAAGACATTCATTAAATAAAAGAACATTTTAATTTCAATTTAGAAAGTCAATAATATTTATTTTCATTTTCAACATATATTTTTTGAGGAAAAAGTAGGTCACTTACTATTTATAAGTGATTCTCTTTTTAGAGAGATAGATAGATAGATAGAGATTATTAATTAAAAATTGAAAAAGAAATATACGGACAGAAATTTGGAAACTAATTATTATATTATTTTAAGACTAGTAATGAAAACCTAATGATTTTAGAATTTTAATTTTAATATTATTCACCTATTACAATAAAGACTTCTTAAGTTGGAACATGAGAAGCCATAAGTTTTATTTTACAAAGTCAACAATATTTAATACCACCTTATAGTTTTATTTAAATTGTAATGTATTAATATTATGCATATTATGACAATTCATAAAATAAAAGGAAGATTTTAACTCAATGTAAAAGTGAACAATAATTATTACCGTTTTCAGTAGGTATTTTGATGAAAAAAAGGGGGTTCAGTTACAATTTATAAGTGATTATCCTTTCTTGGCAAATACTTGTGTTAGGCCAGATTAACGGGTCATGATCCGTTAGCCCATTTGACCCGATACTATAATGTATTAGTTTTTGTACTGTGATGTATTGGTTTTTGTATTGTAAAGTATTAGTTTTTCATAAATCTTTGTCCGTGCTTTGATGTATTGGTTTTTGTATTGTAATGTTTTTTTACTATAATGTATTGATTTTTTATTATAATGCATTGGTTTTTGCACTATAATGTATTGATGGGAAATTTTGTCCTAACAGATGATTTGTTAGTCCGGCCTAACAAGAGTGTTGTCCTCCCTTTATATATAGCGAAAGAGATTATTTGGGCCCTTATAATGCTTTTCACTACCCCTAAGCCAATTAGTAGAGAAAGTATACCATGAACCCAGGTGCATCTTGCAAGGTGCACCCTATAATTTAATTTATCATCGCATTTAACTGATACATATCATCACATATAACTGATACCTATCATCGCAAATAATTGAAATTCTAAATGTAAAATTAAAAAAATAAACCTAAAACAAAAAATTAAACCCTAAAAATAGAAAACTAATCCCTAAAATAAAAAACTAAACCCTGAAATTGAATATTAAACTTTAAATCCTAAATTTCTACCATATATCATCACATATAACTGTCACATATCATCACATATAACTAACACATACCATCATATATAACTAACACATACCATCACATATAACTGGTAGAATGATAGATTTTTGTCGGGACCCTAAAATGGAAAATTAAATAAAAAAATAAAAAACTAAACTTTAAAATGAAAAATCGAACCCTAAAAATGGAAAACTAAACCCTAAAATGTAAAATTAAACCCTAAATTGAAAAAGTAAACACTGAACTCTAAATTTTTGTCATATATCATCACGTATAACTAACATATATCAACACGTATAACTGTCATATATCATCACTTATAACTGAATGATAATAAGTTCTTACAGGGTGCACCTAGCAAGGTGCACCTAGGTCCACCTAATAAATTAACCAATTAGTATTAAGGGAAAATTATACAAAATACCTCTATTTTTTTAATGGCATTTTTACTCCCCAATCCTTCTCCATGCACCTTTGTTTCACTTCCCCTACTTAAAAAAAGAATTCGCTTTTTGCGTTTTCCTCTCTGACACATTTCTTGTTAAAAGTAAGAAAACTAAGAGAGAGAATTCATTTATTTCAATAGAGAGGGTTTCTAATTCATCTATTTTAATCGATTAAGAATTTTGAATAAAATAATTCAATGAGAGATTTGCATTGATTTTCTCCGATTTAATCCATTTCTAAGGTTTTGAAAATAAATATCTGCTCCAAATTAACCGTCTTCGCTCCAGCTTTCTCCAACTGGAGTAGTTTACTGGTATGGATTTCTCATATCTCAATGTTGTGAAACAGATTGATAAGGTGAGGATAAGGGGAATTCTGGAAGTCAACGCAAGAGGAACGGGTCAGGTTAAGCAACTGGGGCAGGCTGGCGAAGTTATTGGGCTAGAATGATGGTGGGTGCAGTGGTTAAGAAGAAAGGAGAAGGCCGAACACATGCAATATATTTAGTTCATCTTTAGGCTCATTTTGTCATTTAGTTAAAGGGATTAGCATATGGTTGTAACTAATTGTGGTCCCAACATCCCTGTTAAAATGGGAAGAATCATAATGGAAGGCTGAAGTTACAACCATTACAATTCTCTCTCTCTCTACAATTCCTCTAAATATATATTTCTCCCATCCCTCTATCCTTTTCTTCCTTCCCAAGCTCAACAATATCATCATAGAAATTACAATTAATAACTGCAAATTACATCTCAATACACTAAAACCCAGCTACCAATCTACAAACCTATCTAAAAATAATCAAAATACAAGCCTCGAATCCTTGGACATGGCTGAAGGAACCCGCATCAAGGACCTACAAGAAGCACAAAGGAAAACAGATCAAAACCTGCAGAGAGAGGCCATGAAAAGAGAAGCTAGTGAATTGAAACTCCAAAAAATATCAGGAATTAATTCAAACTTGCAGGAATTAATGAGTGTAAACATGAAGTATGACCATCTTACCCAGACATTAGCTGCTATGCAACTACAGCTGCTCAACATGAACAAAGGAAAAAGCCCAGCAGATGAAGAATCTATTCCAGGTGGGCCACCCTAACTGCAGGACCAACAACCCATCTCGAGCTATCACAGAAACACAGAATATGGGCATAATCAACCCTGTTCCCGGGATAGAATTTCCCAGGTTTGATGGAACGTCCTCCAAGATCTTGGATCCTAAATGTAAGGGTTATTTTAAACTAGTACCTAATATTCCTGATCACCAGAGGGTTATTTTAGCTGCTATTCACTTTGAAAGGAAAGATGCCCAATGGTACAAAAACCTAGATACATCAAATGTTGATTTAACATGGCAACAATTAATTGAAGTGGTTTCTGCTAGGTTTGAGTAGCTGAAAGAAGCTAAAATAATAGCAAAATTCAACAAACTTAAACAGAATGGCTCTTATGTTGAATATGTGGACAGGTTTGAAGAATTGAAGGCATGCATGATGATTCTAAATAATTACACAGGAGAGCAATTTATAGCCACCTTTATTAGTGGGTTGAGTGAGGAACTACAAGCTTTCATCGGTATGTTTGAACCAACTACCTTGCAGCAAACCATAGAGTTGGGCAGGAAACAAATTTTAACCCTGGAGGCTATTGCAAGAAAACTTAAGCAAAACCCTAAACCCTTTTCACCTATTTTCCAGAATAAGAAACTAGAAAATGCCTACCCATCTTTTGAGATGACCAACACAAATACTAAACCACATGTCTAAATGCTAACATCTTTTGAGATGGCAGCAAGGAGGGAGAAAGGCCTGTGATACAATTGTGATGAGAAATTCACCTATGGCCATAGAAGTAATCAGAGGATAAAATGTATGATTATGATAGAGGAAGAGGAGTATGACACTTTACAGGTCACTAATACCAAGCTACCTGAAATGGAAACACCCAGTGAGAATATGGAAGAGATACAATTGTCATTAAATGCTTTATCAGGAGAGGATGGCATAACAACCATGAGGGTATGGGGAAAAGGTGAAGTGATTTGTATATTTTTAGTGGTACAAAAGGATCATGGCTTGGTATTATCGGAATTCAATTCGATCGTAAGAATCAATGAGTTTTTAGCTTTGGGAATATAAATGAAAAAAAATTGAAAAAATATGAAAATAAACTAACTAGGAAACGTAAAATTCAAATTGGTCGGATGCCTTGAGCGTGTGCCGAAATTGAAATCGCAAAGCAATATTTAAAATATGCATGTTAAAGCAATGTTTCACCAAGTACACGTATGAAAGCCTAAGATACAACTATGCATGCATGATCATAAAAACTCAAATAATACAAATTAACGAAAATCTAAAGCATTAACGAAAAGAGCAATAAAAGTTGACGTGAAATTTTAAATCTTTTCGAAAAATAACAAGAAACGAAGAGTAGATCTAGGATTTAACACAAAACTATGCATGAAAATAAAAACCAAAATAAAGCATGTGAAATACTCAAAATAAAAATGATCGAGACCCGGTCTATGATCTAGGTGTGTCACTCGCCTAAATTCCATAGCCAAATCACAAGATCAAACAACAATTCTAATAGCTAAGGCAAAAGCATAAATTGAAGAACAATCGTGAAATTAAAGGAAAGCTTGCTTGAATTAAGAAGAGAATCCAAAAGCGTGAATGAAATTACAATCAAAATAAAACCTAAGGGAGTACTTGAATTCTTCTTAGGCTTACAAATCCAAGGAAATGCTTGAAATAAAAACCTAAGAACTAGAGAGGAAAAAAAATCCAAACTCATGTAAGAGTTGGGTGAATGAGAGGTGTTTAACAAGAATGAGAGTTGGGTTCTATTTATATTAGGTTAAATTAGGGGTAAATGGGTTAAATAAGCCTTATAAGCTTGGATTTCCCTTTTTTGACAAAATTTGACCCAAAATGGTCAAACTAAACCATTTGGGTTGATATGGCTCAATACAGCTCGGTATGGCTCGGTGTTGGGCGGGCGCGGTCAGCAGGCCTGGGTGAGGGTGTGCGGCACGGCTCGGCAGGACTCAGCAGAAGTGTGCGGGCGTGGCCAGGCGAGCTCAGCAGCTCTCGGTAGCTTTTGTCAGGCCTTAGCGTCGACATGGCGTCGATCGATGCAGGCCGGATCGACGCAATAGAGAGTTTTGCGTCGATCTACACGGGCGGTTGCATCGATCTACTCGGGCGGCACACTGGGCATCGGAGCAGGCGCTCGGAAGCATGCGGGCAGGCGTGCGCACCTGCGCGCGAGATTCAACGGGAGTGGTCGATAGCGCTTTCCCGCGCTTGGCAGCTGCCGAGCAGCTACGTGTCAGACTCGCCTTGGCTCGAGCTAAATCGAGCCAAGGGCCAATTTCCACCTTCTTTTCGCCTTCTTGTCAAAACCTAGCAATAATCACACCCATCCACAAATTAATTGAACCCATTTAACCATATTAAGTATAAAATCAAAAAGAAACACGAAAACAACAAAACGAGAAAACTAACAAAAAATCTAACAAAACTTGACTAAAAACTACTAAAAACAACATAAAATCCTAATTAAAAAGACGATAAAAATACCACAATTACATGCAAAACAACCACCCCACACTTATCAGTTTATTCGTCCTCGAACAACAAAAAGAATCGAGAATGTACATGCAATGAACATTATATAAAAAGAAAAATCCTTGTTCTTATCCTAATGAATATGATGGGAGTATCGACATAAACTCGTTATCGTCAAGCATTACTCGTATTACTCATTCTCAATATGAAAACCAAATCGATGACTTCCTAACAAATGGAATTTTGAGGGTGTTCGCTCAAGTGTTTGTTACATGGGACGTGTATACGCTCAAGTCGGACAATGCATGCACCTCGTCCAGATTTCACAAATCAGAAACTCAAAATCACCCTTTGTACATGACCAAACAAGAATCGAAAGAGGTCTGTATTTAGGGTTGTAATGTTGGCTCTTTGGTAAGGTATGAAATATTTGGATATAGTGGCTAACACACGATCAAATGTGATCAATAACAGACGAAACCCTAATTTCTCGAACCCAAAGCTTATGATCGCTTCACCCTTCCAGAATTACCAAACTTTCATTCGAAACCCTTTCGTTTGTACACACTCTTTCCTGACTCTTATTTCACAACACTTAGAAGATTTCTGAATTTGCTTCTTTTTGCTAAACTTAGCCTTTTTGAATTAGGATTTTTGCTTAAATGCACGCTTTATCACTTTTCATGATTTGTGTTGGAGTTTTATTCTCTTTTTTTTTTCTTTTTTTTTCTTTTTACTTTTTTTGTATAAGAAACTCAAAACCCGAAACCCACAATCGATTTCCCTCACATTTCTAGTCAACTAACAACATACACTCTCACCTCACAATTTATGAAGATATAAGAGCTAAAATTGAGCTCGGCTAACAAGAAACGGGGTATAGGCTCAAGGGGGCTCATTTGGGATATTTTAAGTAGCTTATATATTTGGATATGGCCGGAATAAGGGTGATACATGTGCCTCGAGGTCATTTCCTAAATTCAATCATGTACGAGTAAAATCAAGCTTCCTCAATACAATTTCTATAAAAAATACAAGCAAAACCGATAATTCACACAAGGCTACTCACTAGTTTGCAATGGGTATTGGAAACAATATCAAAAGAGCTTTTATAACTTTGAAGTCTTTCACGAGTAGATGTTGATTATATATATATATATATGCGGGTTTTGTACGAATCACAAAAGTTCAACCCCTTACAGAAGAGAGCATAAACATGTAAAAACTCGACAAGTAAACTATTCAAACTTCCAAGTATATGGTGATTGATCAACAGTGTAATAAAGACACAAAAGACACAAAAATGACTCAACCATATAAATGCGCAATTAGTTAGCGTGACTTCGTCAAGAATACGTCACTTCGCCAAGGCTCGAGTTAAGAAAGACAAATCATGCTTTTAAAACCCGGACCCTAACCACCTACACACCCCACACTTAAACCATGCAATGCACTCATTGCATTTTAATGAAAATCAAGTAAAAGGAGGGTGAAATAGAAACTTCCTTAACCGAGCGAGTTCGGGTCGAGCTCGGTGGGGTCCCCTTAAGCATCCTAGCAATCCAAGCGAAAAACGAGCATGGCTTATTTCTCTAAGCTCCATGAATGCTACTAGCTCATGAAATCGGAAAAGGTTGGAGTCAGAAAGCAAAATACTAGAAAGGAAAATCACACAAAGTCAAAAACACAATAAAATACTCACATGAATCAAAACAAAACAAAATAAGGGATAACCAGAACCAAAAGACAACAACATTTTTTTTTTCAATTTTTCGAATGTTTTGGATTTTTATTTAAGGAAGAGAGAAAGAAAGAAATGTAAAAGTAAAAGAAATAAACAACAAGAACATGGGTTTCCTCCCCAGAAGCGCTTCTTTAATTTCATTAGCTTGATGAACTCCCTTTTTGGTTATGTGGATGTTGAGGGTCCACTAATGCTAGCACTTCCTTGTCGGGCGGCAAGAGAAATCCGTGACGATAGGGCTTGACCCGATGACCATTGACTTGGATTCGATCAAGATTACCGACCCACTCGGATTAACCTCCCCAATCGTATAGGGCCCCATCCATTTGGATTTCAACTTTCCGGGATGTAGGACCAAATGGGAATTGTAAAGCAATACGGGCATACCAACTTCAAGCTCTTTTGGCACTAACCTCTCGTCATGAATTTGCTTCATTATCTCCTTATAGATGCGAGAATTGTCATATTGGTCATTCTGAAGCTCATTAAACTCCTCCACTTGCAACATCCTTTCAAGTCCGGCCTCCTTTAAACCCATATTCGTGGTTTTCATTGTCCAAAATGCTTTATGCTCAATTTCAACAGGTAAGTGACAAGATTTGCCAAAAACCAAACGATAAAGGCTCATGCCTAGAACCATTTTGTAGGCCGTACAAAGGTCCCACAAGGCATCTCTCAACTTCCTCGACCAATCCTTTTGATTATGTTGCACTGTCTTCTCAAGCACGCTCTTCACTTGCTTGTTACTCGTCTCAACTTGACCCGATGTTTGAGGGTGATATGGTGTAGCTATCTTGTGCTTGATTCCATAGACTTTCATGATCTTCTTGAATAGCTTATTGAGAAAATGGCTTCCACCATCACTTATAATCTCTCTCGGGAAGCCGAAACGAGCACAAATATTCTCTCTTACGAACCTAACCACCACCTCGGCATTATTCTTGGTTGTGGGGATAGCTTCAACCCGTTTTGACACATAATTGACCCCCACGAGAATAAACTCATGTCCATCCATCGACTTGGGAAATGGACCCATAAAATTAATCCCCCAAACATCAAATATATCGACCACTAAGTTTCCCACCAAGGGCATTTCATTCTCTTTGAGATACTATCCTTCCGTTGGCATTTGTAGCATGTTTGAACATGAAATTGCACATCGTAATGTAGTGATGGCCAATAAAAAACCCGCACTCAAAATCTTAAGGGTCGTCTTTCTTCCTCCAAAGTGGCCCCCAGTTTGGTGATCATGACAAAACGTTAAGAGATCTTTTTCATTCTCGGGGACACACCTTCTAATCATCCCGTCCTATCCCACTTTATACATGAAGGGATCATCCCAATAGAAGCTTTGGCACTTAGCAAGGAAACGCTTCTTCTCTTGTTAACTCATATCCAAACGGAGGTCACCATTTGCCAACTAGTTCGCATAATCGGCATACCATGGTGCTTGGGCCACTTCGAACAAGTTTTCATGAGACAAGTTTTATCCTATAGTTATCCCCTCCCCACCATGCGTGACCATCCTCGAAAGGTGATCGGCTACCGCATTCTCACAACGCTTACGATCCTTAATTTCAATATCGAGCTCTTGGAGCAATAGGATCCAACGAATGAGGCGAGGTTTGGCTTGGGGATTGGAGAACAAATAGCGCAAGGCGGCATGATCACTATGGATAATGACTCGTGATCCAATAATATAAGAATGAAACTTCTCAAGAGCGAAGACCACGACCAAAAGCTCTCTTTCGGTTGTCGTATAATTCTTTTGTGCATCATTGAGCATTATTGTTATAGTTTTCGTGGTGTTGAAATAAATCAACGAGTTCATGGCTTGGTGTTATCGGACTTCAATCCATTTGCAAGTTTCAACGTGTTTCAAGCTTAAGAGATGAAAGAAAACCGAAAATAATTCAATTAAAAATAGCAAACTATACTAGAAATTGAAATGACAAGTTGGTCGGATGCCTCGGTCGTATGCCTTAATTGAAAATGCAAGCAATTAACAAAAACAAGCAAAAACAAGCATTGTTTCATCAAGTACTACCATGCATGCATAAAGTACAACCATGCATGAAATCCTAAAAAATGCAAATTAACAAAATTGAAAGCACCAAAGTAAAGAGCAATAAAAGTTGACGTAAAATTTCAAATCTTTCGGAAAAATAACAAGAAACGAAGAGTAGATCTAAGATTCAATTTAAAACTATGCATGGAAATTTAATTCAAAATAAAGCATAAGTAAAACTCAAAGTCATGATGAACCAAGGCCCGATCTACGATCTAGATGTGTCACTCATCTATAATTCATAGCCAATCACAAGTTTCATCATGGAATCAAGTAGCTAAGGCAAAAAGCATAATTGAAGAACATGCATGAAGATGRAGAACAAADCTTGAAWTTAAARGAAAGCTTACTAAAATTAAATGGAGAATCCCAAGCTTGAATTACAAATGAAAGTGCTAATCCAAAGGAGTATTTGGATTCTTCTTGAGCTTACAAACYCARRRAAATTGCT
The DNA here is from genome assembly GCA_014905375.1 of Phtheirospermum japonicum. Taxonomy (NCBI): domain Eukaryota; kingdom Viridiplantae; phylum Streptophyta; class Magnoliopsida; order Lamiales; family Orobanchaceae; genus Phtheirospermum; species Phtheirospermum japonicum. Next base: position 222,304 of record BMAC01000902.1, on the reverse strand, counting down.
TGAAAATTAAATCCAAAACCTAAGAGAGAGAAAGTAGATCTAGAGAAAAATGAGAGGAAATTAGTTCCCAAGCCTCATGCAAGAGTTGGGGAAAGAGTGTGTGTTTTTGCTGGGGTTAAAAATGGGGTTTAAATAGCTATTAGTAGGGGCAAAATCATAAATTCGCGCTGATTCCTAGTCTTCCAGTCGATCGACTGCTAGTGGCCAGTCGATCGACTGCGGTCGATCGACAGTAAGCAGTCGATCGACTGCTTCTTGGAGAAGTATCGATTTTTGGGAAATCTCTGGAATTGGATCAATCCTTGAGCAGTTCAGTCGATCCGGGAGGGGCGGTCGATCGACTACCAGTCGATTGGGCAGCAAGCAGTCGATCGACTGCTTCTTGAAAAGGAGAGGAAGTCCCTGGAATTGAGTCAATTTTCAGCATTTCAGTCGATTCTTGGATACCCGTTGTGACCTTCCCATTCCCGAGTGTAATGTCAATACAAAAGTTCAGGGTCCGCTTTCTTAAGAGCCAAAAGAGAAGGATCATAAATCACACTTGCTTCTTTAGATAGATAAACTCTCTCATGCAAAACGCTCTCAAGCTTTTTGGAGGAAAGATCTTTGAAGAACTTGGAGTAAGCGGGCATATCCCGGATGGCATCTAACAAAGGAAGAGTAATGTTCACATTTGATAAAATATCGTAGAGCCATTGAAAATTTTCATCCTTCTTGGCATTTTGAAGTCGGGAGGGATAAGGCATAGGGGGCTTAGAAGTTGGTGGCTTATAAGCATTTGAAGACTTTTGTAAGCCATTGGGAAGTTCTTTTGTTAAAACGGGACTCATGGGGGTATATTCGGGAAGAATAAGAACATTTGGCATGGAAGTCACCTCCTTCTCGGACGGCGGAGTAACTTTATTGTCAACCACCCTACCACTTCGAAGGGTCGTGACCGCATGGGCATGTGATGGTTGACTTGGCAATTTGCCTTTCTCTTGATCTTGTTTTAGCGTATTCACATCACTTGCCAATTTCCCCATTCTATTGATCAATCCATTTGTCATGGCCTTAAGAGCATTGAACCTAGCATCAAACCGAGCATAGAGCGAAGCCATCATAATGGACAAAGATTGTATTTATTGCATAACAGCCAAGAGGTTCGGATCGGAAGGTGGATTAGGAGCATTTATCGGAATGGACGGACAAGATGGACCCGCATGTGGATTAGCATAACCAAAATTCGGATCCGTGCGGTTTCTCGGATGATAAGGAGGGTTGGAATGGGGTGGTCGAGCAAAAGGTGACTTAGCAACACCGGGTCCCGCTTGATACCCTTGGATCCCACACACTTCTTCCGATTGAGGCATTGGCATATAAAAAGAGGGATTCGACAGACAATAAGTGGTATTATGACCAATCATTCCACACGATGTGCACGGGGGGTCCGGGCTCGGGCTAGACAACTTAGCAACTTGAGCCTCCAAAGTCGTGATCCTCTTGTCCTTCTCAAGCTTCGTAGGGGAAGACGATTCAATCACTTCTTAGCACTCGAATATAACGCTCGAGAAGATTTTTGTGGAGAGTTTTCGGCTAAAGTGGTGAAAATCTTGAGAAGCACTTGAGGAGTATGGATCTTCATATTACCTCCCGCCGACGTGTCAACCATGTATTGAAATTATGGGTCCAACGCTTCATAGAAAGTTTGAATTAAAAGCTCCTTCGGAAAGAAATGATGTGGACAACTCGTGAGAAGATCTTGGAAACGATCCCAAGCGGAGTGGAACGGCTCGTTCTTCATTTTCTTGAACGAAACAATCTTAACCCTCAATTCGGCCGTCTTTTCCATGGAATAGTAATGATCCAAGAATATCGTCGAGAAACCGGAGGGGATACCCATAAACCACAATAATACTTTATCTTGAAGAGCATACGAGAAACAATGGAGTTGAAGATGCTCTAAGCTCATCATATTCGAGCGGTGGAAACTCGAGACATGCCATAGAATTACCGGATGAATTGGAGAGGATCCTCTTTAGCAAACCCGTGAAAGATCGGAAGCGAGCAAAATCAAGCGAACGAATATTAATAGCCATAACCTTGGGGGTAAGGGATACGCATGATGAAATAGTCACCCCCAAAAAGGCTTTGCTAACCTCGGGGGGAAGGGATATGCTATAGTTTCATTGAATAATGGGCTCTTTTTTGTTGTCAATGGTATGCTTATATTTTCATTTTGCATTCTTGAAATTTATAGATTTCTATTCTTGTTTTTATATTTTCTTTTGTGTTTGTGGTTGCTAAGTTGATGTGTTGTTGCCAAATAAATCAATTTTCTTTACTTAAGGTGTAGAAACAAAGTGAAAACATTGTAGAAACACAACACAGGCATAAAAAAAGGTTCACTCTTCTAATCCTTAGAGTTTAGAAAAAAGTGCGAACAAAATTAGAAATAATATAAAATACAAAATAACATTAGAGTAGTATGCCTCACTTGTTTAGACCTAATCAAACTGAGCGGGTGTAGCAGTGCTCAAGCTTTTTGTTAGAAATTATATTTGATTATTAATCAAGTTAATCTTAAATGAGGTTTATCTTAATTGAACATGAATTGAGCTCAAGTAGTTTTTTTTATATATATTATTATTTTACTAAACGACTTGAGATCGAGCCAAAATTTATATTTTTCTGAAGTAAAATTGTGTTCAATCTTTGGTTCACTAACATAATGAATCTAGCTTGATCTAACTTTTGTCGAGTGTTTTATAGTAATAAGAAGTTTGATTCATTTCTCAACTCCACGGGTTGACGTTTCAAATTATTAGGGTATAAAATAAATAAGAAAACAAGTTTAAATAAGTGGAGGAATATAATACATTTTTTGATAGGGTTCACTTTTTTATTATTTTATGGTATAGAAAATAACATTAGTGTATTATGAGTTGTTCTTGAGTTGGTTTGATTTTCTACCCCAATGGTTCACTTTCTCAATTATTTTAGGTATATAAATATAATATTAGTATATCATGCTTCACTTTTTTATTAATTAGGTTATTATAAGAATAATACATGTTTTGACAGAGTTCACTCTTCTATTATTAGGGTATAGAAAAAAGAAATAAAAGAAACTAAAAACACGTAATAAACATATCACATGCCTTGATAAGGTTTATTTTCCCAATTATTAAGGTATAGAAATAAGTAGGAAAAAAACTAGAAACACGCAAGACACATATCACATGCCTATACAGGGTTCACTTTTGAATTTATTAAGGTATAGAAATAAGTAAGAAATAAACTGGAAACACACAAGAATATATCATTTGCCTTGAGAAGATTTACTTTCTCAATTATTAAGGTATACAAAAAAGTAGAAAATAAACTAGAAACACACAAGAAACATATCACATGCCTTGAAAGGGTTCACTTTTCCAATTATTAGGGTATGGAAACAATTAGGAAACAAACTAGAAACAAACAAGGAACATATCACATGCCTTGACAGAGTTCACTTTCTCAATTATTAGGATATAGAAATAAGAAAAACAAACTCGAAACACACAAGAAACAAATATATACACAATCAAAGGCAACGCCCCAGGAAGAAAAATCAATTCATCAAACTTGAAATAATCCAAAAACAAAGTTGGAGCATAAGTGTGGTATGTAATCGCAAGTGAAACATATATGAAACAGTCAAGAAACAAACATGTAACCAGTATGAAACTAATTATGAAATACATGCTTTAGGGGGGTATTTCTGCATGTCTTCTTATTATGGCCGGCTCACTACACTTTCCACAATTTATTTTCAAATGTTTCTCTCGTGCTACCCTGTATCTTCTTTTCTTTGGTCTTCCAAGTTTTGATGTGCCGACCAGAAAAAGAACCACCATATTTTAAGTTTTAATTGGTAGCATTGAAGTGTAATTTTTAGTGATTTTGAAAATAAAGGTTCATTTGACTTGATATTATCGGAAATCGATTCAATTGACGAATCAAAGTGTTTGTAGCTAGAAGAAATAAAAAGAAAAAAATGATAATAAATCAGTTAAACTAACTAAACTACACTAGGAAATGTAAAATACAAGTTGGTCGGATGCCTTGTCGTATGCCTCGAAATTGAAAGTGCAAAGCAATAATGAAAATAAGCAAGAACAATCAATGTTTCACCAAGTACAAGCATGAAAGCTCAAGGTACAACCATGCTTGCATGAACATAAAAACTTGAATAATGTAAATTGACAAAAATCGAAAGCATGAATAGAAAGAGCAATAAATATTGACGTCAAAGTTTAAAACTTTACGTAAAATAACAATTAACATAAAGTAGATCTAGGATTTAGTATGAAATAATCCATGAAAATAAGATCCTAAATAAATCATATGAAATACTCAAAATAAAAATGATCCTAGACTCGATCTATGATCTAGACGTGTCACTCATATAGATTCCTTGGACGATTCATAAGATCTAACAAGAAATCAAGGAGCTAAGGCAATAAGCATAAAATTGAAGAACATGCATGAAATTGAAGAACAAAGCATAAAAATAAAAGAAAGCTTACTTGAATTAAAGAGAGAATCCAAAAACTTGAATGAAATTACAATCAAGAAAAATTCAAGGGAGTACTTGAATTCTTCTTAGGCTTACAAACCCAATGCAAAGCTTAAAAATTAAAATATAAGAACTAGAGAGAGAATTTTTATCCAAACCCATGCAAGATTTTGGAAAATGAGAGATAATTACAAAAATGAGAGTTGTCTTCCTTTTATACTAGTTTTACTTGGGTTTTAAATGGGCCAAATTAACCCTAGAGGCTTGAAATTCCTGGGTTTGACCGAAATTGACCCGTGCTGACCTTCCTAACCACTTGACTAGCTTTTGGCACATTCTGGATCAGGGTGGCTCGGCCATGGTCGAGCCCGGGCGCGCTTGGAAGCTGGGGTTTGGGCGTTGGGGCTGGGGTTTGGCGGCATCCTTGGCGAGCGCCTTGGCGTCAAGCGTGGCGATAATGTTGGCAAGCGCCAGGCGCTGATCCTGGCAAGCATTGGCGAGGAGTGGCGGGCCTTGGCTAGTATTTCAGAATGTTAGGCGTTTTGGAGCCTCTCTTGGCGTCAAGTTTGGCTTGGAGCTTGGCGTGCCTTGGCTAGTATTTTGACCTTCAATGCCTTTACCTATGAAAATAGGAATTTTGAACATAAAAACCCAAGAATTTCACCAAACCTCAAATTAATTGAACCCATTTAACCAAATTAAATATAAAATCAACAAGAAACATAAAAAGAAAAAACAAGAAAAACAAATGAATAATCTAGCAAAACAAGACTCAAAACTACTAAAATCAACATAAAATCTTAATTAAAAACAAGAGAAAAACACCAAAATTACATGCAAAACAACCACCCCACACTTATAAGTTTGTTCATCCTCGAACAACGAAAAGAATCGAGAATGTACATGCAATGAACATTACGCAAGAAGAAAAATCCTTGTGCTTATCCTTATTAATATGATGAAAGTATCAACATAGACTCGTTATCGCCAAGCATTGCTCGTATTACTCTTTCTCAAATGAAAACCAAATTGATGACTTCCTCACAAATGGAATTTTGAGGGTGTTCGCTCAAGTGTTTGTTACATGGGACGTGTATACCCTCAAGTCGGACAATGCATACACCTTGTCAAGATTTCACAAATCGGAAACTCAAAATCACCCATTGTACATGACCAAACAAGAATCGAAAGAGGTATTTATTTTGGGTTGTAATGTTGGCTCTTTGGTAAGGTATGGAATATTTGGAAATAGTGACTAACGCACGATCAAACGTGATCAATAACACATAAAACCCTAATTTCTAGAACCCGAAGCTTATGATCGCTTCACCCCTCCCAATTCACCAAACTCTCGTTCGAAACCCTTTCGTACACTCACATACTCTTTCCCGACTCTTATTTCACAACACTTAGAAGCTTTTTGAATTTGCTTCTTTTTACTAAACTTAGCCTTTTTGAACGTTAGGCTTTTCACTAGAACGCACGCTTTATCACTTTTCGTGATTTGTGTTGGAATTTTATTCTTCTTTTTTTTTTGTGTGTGTATAAGAAACTCAAAACCCAAAACCCAAAATTGATTTCCCTCACATTTCTAGCCAACTAACAACACACTCTCTCACCTCACAAATTATGAAGATATAAGAGCTAAAATTGAGCTCGATTAACAAGAAACGGGGCATAGGCTCAAGGGGGCTCATTTGGGATTTTTAAGTAGCCATATATTTGGATATGGCCGGAATAAGGGTAATATATGTGCCTTGAGGTCATTTCCAAGTTCAATCATGTACGAGCAAAATCAAGCCACTTCAATGCAATTTCCATAAAAATTCAAGCGAGCAGATAAATCACACAAGACTACTCACTAGTTTGCACAGGGTTTTGGAAAACAAAATCGAAAGAGCTTTTAGAGCTCTGCGATCTGTTGATGGTTGGTATCTTTCTGAATAACCCACAAAGGAACCGAGCCGGACCACTTGAAGTAACCCGGAGAATACGCCCGGCCAAGCTGGAGCGGCCGAGAAATTTTTGCCCAGGCAGCCGAACCACACCTGCGGTCTAGACGAGAAGTGGGCGCCGGGCAGGCGAGAGGTTCTCGCCCAAGCTGCTGAGCCACATCTGCGGTCTTACCGAGCAGCGGGCACCGTGCAGGCAAGAGGTACTCGCCCAGGCTGCCGAGCCACACCTGCGGTCCTGCCGACCAGTGGGCGCCGGGCAGGCGAGAGGTTCTCATCCGAGCTACCAAGCCACGCAACAGGCGCCAGGCAGGCGAGGAGTTCCCGCCCAAGACACCAAGCCTCGCCGGGTAACCTGGCCGAGGACGTCGGGTTGGGGCTGTCGAGCAGGAAGCTCCGAGTCGTCGCGGCCCTGGCAAACCACGGAGCACTCCTACCAAGAGAGCCGAGCAGGAGTCGCCGAAAGAGAGCTCCAAGGCACCAGGCGATCCTGGCGAGCTCCTGAGCCAAACGCCGAGCGCTACCGCCCAAGCGCACCGACCTGGAATCTGCCGAGCATGGGATCTGCCGAGAGCACCGAGCAGGTCATCCGCTGAGGGTGTCGGGCGGCTCAAGCCACACGCCGAGCATTCCCGCCCGAGCGCGCCGACCTGGAACCTGCCGATCAGGGCGTTCGCCGAGAGCGCGCCGACCTAGAATCTGCCGAGCAGGGCATTTTCCGAGAGCGCCGAGCAGGCTATCCTCTGAGGGCGCCGGGCGGCCCGAGCCAAGTGTCAAGGACTCCCACTCAAGCACGCTGACTTGGAATTTGCTGAGCAGGGTGGCTGCCGAGCTGAGCAACACTGACAGTCAGGCCCCACCGGTCGACGATGGGAACCGACACCGAGCCGGGATGGCCGAGCAGGACATCCGCCGAGCTTGGCAATGCCGTCAGCCAGGCCCCACCGGTCGACGATGGGAACCGACACCGAGCCGGGATGGCCGAGCAGGACATCCGCCGAGCTTGGCAATGCCGTCAGCCAGGCCCCACCGGTCGACGATGGGAACCGACACCGAGCCGGGATGGCCGAGCAGGACATCCGCCGAGCTTGGCAATGCCGTCAGCCAGGCCCCACCGGCCGACGATGGGCGCCGACGTCAAATAAAAAAGTGTCGAGCAGGATGAGCTCCCCCGATGCATGCGCTGCCTGATCAGTTCACTTCCGATCAGTTGTCGATCTGAAAATGTCGAGCTGAAGTGTCAGGTCGACGTCTCCGGATTTGGTTAGTGAATGAAATGTCTGAGGTCGGGTTAAGTCGGTGGAAAATGTATGAGGTCGGCATTTAGGCGGCGTACACGTGAGCAGAAATATTGGAGAACCAATGGGAAAGTGACAGGTATCCAATTAGAATTTCAATGAAAAACTATAAATAGCCACTCCAAAAGAGAGAGAGAAGGATCCCCAATTTTTTAGAGAGAGAAACATAGAGAGTTAGAGATATAAATCTTGTAACTTAAAATCAAGCACCTGTAAAAGAGTCCGGCCAAGGCCGATCCGATCTGATTTTTGGGAATAAAAGTCAATCACTTTTTCCTACTCGTTTACTGCTGATTTATTGTTCTTCTCCTTATTTTTGTGGTATTATTATTGCTTAGGCTACTCTTAGTCTAAACACAATCTTTTCATGAGCAAATGTTGATTATATATATAGGCGGGTTTTAGACAAAGCACAAAAAATCAACTCTTTACACAAGAGAGCATAAACATGTAAAAACCCGACAAGTAAACTATTCAAACTTCCAAGCATATGGTGATTGCTCAACAATGTAATAAAGACACAAAAACGACTCAACCATATAAAAGTACAATTAGTAAGCATCACTTCGCCAAGAATGCGTCACTTCGCCAAGGCTCGAGATAAGAAAGACAAATCATGCTTTGTGACACCCGGACCCTAACCACCTACCCACCCCACACTTAAACCATGCAATTCCCTCATTGCATTATAATGAAAATCAAGTAAAAGATGGGTGAATAGAAACTTCCTTAATCAAGAAAGTTTGGGTCGAGTTTGGTGGGGTCCACTTAAGCTTCCAAGCAATCCAAATGATAATCGAGGATGGCTTGTGTCTCCCGGATCCATGAGCGCTAATATCTTATCAAATCGGCAAAGGTTAGAGTCGGAAAGCAAAACACTAAAAAGGAAAACCACACAAAGTCAAAACACAAGAAAATATGCACATGAACCAAAACAAAACAAGGACTAAAAAAATAAAAAGACGACACAAAATGTTTTTTTTTTTATTTTTCGAGTGTTTTTGGATTTTTGTAATAAGAAAGAAAGAACAAAGGAAATGCAAAAATAAACGAAATAAATGAAAAGCTCATGGGTTGCCTCCCAAGAAGTACTTGTTTTACGTCACTAGCTTGACGAACTCCCTTCTTGATTATGTGGAGGTTAAGACGGGAGGATCCACCAAAGCACAAACCTCCTTGTCGGGTGGATCCAATTTTTCACACACTCCCGAGGCCTTGCCTAGCTCAAATGGCACTTGACGAAGGGCAACCATTCTAAATGTCACTTTAACTCGATCTTCGGGTGGAATTGGGAATCGATAGTAACCCGACAAGTCCGCTAAGCAACAATAGGAAAGATGGTCGTCCAACTTATCCAACATTTTCAATCTCTCAACCTTGGCTACCCCCTCAATATTTTGACTCAAACGCCTTTGGAGTTCTCGAGATGGATCGGCATCATCCTCAATCAACCCTTCCTCTTTATCATGGATTTGTTGCATCCTTCCCTTGTGGGAACGAGCATATTCAAATCGACCCTTCCAAAACTCATCCACTCGCAACATTCTCTCAAGCCGACCTCTCTTAAATTCGTATTCATGACTTCTATCGCACGGAATGATTCATCTTCAAACTCAACCGGTTTTCTATTCTCTTCTTCCAAATATTCATTCGTGAGGTAAGACGAGAGAGGCTTGAGCTCAGGGTTATGCCTCCTCTCGACCTTGTTGGGAATCAATTCGAGCAATTCAATGATCTCCTTAAGATAAATGTCAAGTTTTTCAACGGGTTTCAATTCTAAACCTTCATCCACAATCTCCTCCTCCCCCATAAAATCATTACTATGAACGAGAGTCTCAGTTTCCTCACAAAGACCATCAACATAAACTCTCGAGCCAAACTCCTCTGCATTCCTCCCTTTCTCCATATAAACTTGGTTATCCAATTCTTGAATCACATCAATATGTAAGCAATCCGCATAGAAGGTGCTTGATGGAATCGCGGACAAGTTAGCCATAGAAAATGTTACTATTTCACCCGCTACGGACAATGTAAGATCTTTCTCCCCAACATTTATCAAACATTGAGTTGTAGCCATGAATGGACGGCCTAGCAAAATCGTGTGTTTGGCACCATCATTTGTCACCATGCCCACATCCAATACTACAAAATTAACCGTCACCACAATCTTCCCCACTTGGACAAGAACATCCTTGATCACCCCTTTGGGGTATCTAATTGACCGATCGACCATTTGCAAACAAATATGTGTTTCTTGTAAAGGAGGGAGCTCTAATTTTTTATATATTAAAAACGACATCAAATTTATACCCGCCCTGGAATCAAGCATACCCGTAGTGGCTTTACCATTCCCAAGTGTGATATTAATGCAAAACGAGCCGGGATCCACCTTCTTAAGAGCCAAGAGAGAAGGGTCACAAACCACACTTGCCTCCTTGGATAGAAAAACTCTCTCGTTCGTAGCGCTCACAACCAGTTTGGAGGAAATTTCCTTAAAATATTTGGAATAAGCGGGCATATCCCGAATGGCGTCTAACAAGGGAAGCGTGATGTTTACATTGGGCAAAAGATCATAGAGTCTTTGGAATTGTCCAACTTTCTTAGAACTTTGTAGCCGAGATGGATAGGGCATGGGGGCCTTAGATGTTGGTGGCTTGTAGGCATTTGGAGACTTACGAAGGCCGTCGGGAAGTTCCTTTGTTGAAACGGGATTCATGGGGGTAGATTCGGAAGGAATAAGAACATTTGGCATGGAAAGCTCCTCCTCCTCGGACGGCGGGGCAACTTTATTGTCAACCACCCTACCACTTCGAAGGATTGTGACCGCATGGGCTTGTGACGGTTGGCTCAGTAAATTCCCCTTCTCATTGGCTTGCTTGAGCATATTTACATCGGTAGCCAATTGCCCAATTTTTGTGTCCATAGCATTAAATCGAGCATCAAACGAAGACATCGTGATGGAAAGTGATTGCAATTGTTTCATGATCATCATTAGATTTGGATCGGAGTCCGGTGTTGGAGCATTTATCGGGGGAGACGGACGAGATGGACCCATATAAGGATTTGTATGGCCAAAACCCGGATGCATGCGGTTGCTTGGATTATACGGAGGATTATGATTCGGAGGATGGGAAAGAGGCGGCTTAGCAACACCGGGCCCCGCTTAATACCCTTGAACCCCATACACCTCCTCCGATTGAGGCGACGGCATATAGAAAATGGGATTCGAAGGACAATGCAAGGTATCGTGGCTGCTCATACCACAAGACACACATGGAGGATCCAGATTAGGGCAAGACAACTTGGAAATTTGAGCTTCCAACGCCATAATTTTCTTGTTCGTCTCAAGTTTCTCAGGGGAAGATGATTCAATCACTTCATTCGCACTTGAATATAAAGCTCGTGAAGACTTTTGTTTAGAATTCTCGGCCAAAGTGGTGAAAACCTTGAGAAGCACTTGGAGAGGATGAATCATCATATTACCACCACCACCACCCACCACCCCGTCGTCGTGTCCACCATGTATTGAAATTGTGGGTCCAATGCTTCATAGAAAGTTTGAATTAAAAGCTCCTTCGAAAAGCGATGATGCGGACAACTATTGAGAAGATCTTTGAAATGATACCAAGTGGAATGAAATGGCTCGTTCTTCATTTGTTTGAACGAAACAATCTTAACCCTCAAAATCGGCCGTCTTTTCCATGGAATAGTAATGATCCAAGAATGTGCCGAGAGGTCATCCCATGTATGAAAAGAATTGGAAGGGATACTCATAAACCACGTCAAAGTTTTATCTTGAAGAGCATACAAAAAACAACGGAGTTGAACATGCTCTAAGCTCATCATATTCGGGCGGTCGAAAATCGAGATATGCCATAGAAATTGCCGGATGAATTGGAGAGGATCCTCTTTAGAAAACCCATGGAAGATCAGAAGCCGAGCAAAAACAAGTGAACGGATATCAATAGCCATTACCTCGGGGGGAGAGATATACCTGACGAAATAGTAGCCCCAACGAAGGTTTGGCTCACTTCTTTCATAGCGAGAACGGGCGGGGTATGTGGAGCGTTCGGATTTAAACCCCCAAACAAAGTATACGCATCGGGCGTGTCCTCATGAACAATATTATTGGCACCTCCATAACCCGGGCCACCACCATAACAACTCGCATTCATATTTGGGGCATGATTGAAGTTTTAAATGGGAGGAACTCCATACGGGTTGGGATTCGGACTTTGCATATTCGAAAAAATGTTGAGGAGCACCGTAGCCATATGGACCGATGTTTGGGGCTTGCACATTCGAATAGGAATCCGGATCTCCATAACCACCAAAGGACCCATTAAACCCGACATAGTTTGCACCATGCCCTCCCATTCTGGGTTGACCAATGCCGTGAGAACCGGGGGCAACGTGGTTTCCACCTTACCCTCCCACGTTGACGAATCCACTCAAACCCAAACCATTCCCAACATGGTTTGCACCATGCCCTCCCATGTTGGGAACAAAGTCACCATGACCAAAAGAATGAGGAAAAGAAGCATTACCTCGAGGTTGGCCCATGGCGTGCCCTTGAGTGGTAAAACCACTCCCTTTAAATTCAACGGCTTTCTCAGGAGGATTCGGGGGAACAGGAGTCGACGGCCCGGTATCGATCGTAGAGGGCTCGACTTGAACTCTGGGCTCGGGGGTGCTAGAACATTGAGGGTCAGGCTGGGGATATTCCCCGATGGGAATAGGAAATGGTCCGGGATTGGAAGGATTTATCGCCATATCGTAATCAAGTAGCAAGGGATGTCTTAAACGCCGCAATCACTCGGGATTAGAAATGTAAGGTGCTAAGTCATGTCCGAGTGCTCGACGACCTTGCATACACTCAAAGAAATCGTTAAATAAAAAGGAAAGCTAAAAACACAAAGAAACAAAAAGAAAATCGAAAGCCTTAACCAAGCCGAGTCGCAATGGCACCATTTTGAAGTGTAGTTTTTAGTGGTTTTGAAAATAAAAGTTCATTTAGCTTGATATTATCGAAAATCGATTCAATTGACATATCAAAGTGTTTGTAGCTTGAAGAAATAAAAGAAAAATTGAAAATAAAGCAATTAAACTAACTAAACTACACTAGGAAATGTCAAATGCAAGTTGTCCGGATGCCTCGTCGTATGCCTCTAAATTGAAAGTGCAAAGCAATAATGAAAATAAGCAAGAACAAGCAATGCTTCAACAAGTACAAGCATGAAAGCTCAAGGTACAACCATGGTTGCATGAACATAAAAACTTGAATAATGCAAATTGACAAAAAAAGTATGAATAAAAAGAGCAATGAAAATTGACGTCAAGGTTTAAAACTTTACGTAAAATAACAAGTAACAAGAAGTAGATCTAGGATTTAGTATGAAACAATGCATGAAGCGTGGCGACAGTGTTGGCAAGCGCTGGTAAGTGCCAGGCGCTGATCTTGGCAAGCGCTGGCAAGTGCCAGGCGCTGATCTTGGCAAGCGTTGGCGAGGAGTGGCGTGCCTTGTCTAGTATTCCAGAATGTTAGGCGTTTTGGAGCCTCTCTTGGCGTCAAGTTTGGCTTGGAGCTTGGCGTGCCTTGGCTAGTATTTTGACCTTCAATGCCTTTACCTATGAAAATAGGAGTTTTGAACATAAAAACCCAAGAATTTCACCAAACCTCAAATTAATTGAACTCATTTAACCAAATTAAATGTAAAATCAACAAGAAACATGAAAAAAAAAAAGGAAAACAAATGAATAATCTAACAAAACAAGACTCAAAACTACTAAAATCAACATAAAATCTTAATTAAAAACACGAGAAAAACACCACAAATACATGCAAAATAACTATTCAAGTAGATTCATGCCCATTTGGATAAACCATTTCGTAATAAGGCAATCATTGTTTCTTTCAAGTAGTAATCTTAATAGTGGTTGTGAGGATCCAGATTCATTTCTTTTAATACTGCTATGGCATATAGACAAGGGATCTCATCCATCCGAAACATGTTACATGTGAAGCACCTTTTTTCCAAGTCAAAAATATACATCTTCACTTACTTTGAATATGTGATCACTTAATCTCTTCTCCTAACGTATATATGTAGAAACATAAAAGAAATAGTTTTGAGGCAACTTAGCTACAAACATAAAAGAAACTGCTTCGAAACAATGTTGTTATATTTGTCTAACACTATGTGAAATCCCTCTCTAAGTACAAAGGCTTTCTTCAAGTTCTAAAAAACCATATCCAGGAGTTATCATTCTCACTAACTACAATTGCAAAAGCCAAATAGAGAATTCTTCCATTCATATCCTGTGTGCATGCAGACAGTAATGTTCCTCCATAACTCTCTCTCAAGAATGTGCCGTCAACAACAATTATAGGCTTTCAATATTCCATCTTTTATTGATGCGTTTAAATCCATGAATAAAGAAATTCATTGTCCTCAGTTTTTTGTATCACTCCAAATGATCCATGATTCATTTTCTTTAGCATATGGACGTAAGTGGGTACCTTTTGATATGATACATCTGGCTTTACTCTCAACAATTTGAGCCCTCTTTCTTTTGATCACCGTGCCTTTTCATATCCCACCTTTACTTTATGCTCTTTCTTCATGTCCCTCATGATATTTGCGGGTGTGTATATTGTTTTGATCTTGTTGATGTGTTTTGAATAGCTAAGATCCACAATAAGTTTTATAGTAGCATTATTGCTACCACTCATCCTTTGATCTGGTGGACAAGTGTGGTTGTTATCCATTTTTTGACTATGCACCTCGTCATCCAAATATTTACAGATACTCTAGCACCAGTTGCAAGCTTCAACAATACAACGTATGTTATATTACCTCTTGCATGACTTCTTAACTCTAAAGTGGAAGTGATTCTTCAAAGCATACGAGGCCATGTGTTTAGATAAGCCTCTTTATATTCAAAGACATCCCTGATTTAAAATTCTTTTTCGTTGTGTCTTGATCCTTCAATTTGCAGAATTTTGGCTTCTTTTGTCACATCTCAACCGACGATGTTGGCAAAGTCGATGAAAATCTCATCCATATTACCGAATACTGATGTCTCTATTGATATGCTACTGCTTGTTTCGCCCGTGTTTCCATCTTATTGACACGAGTCTATATTTTTGGAGATGCGCTTGTTTCAGAAATGTTTCTAATCTGTTGCACACTTGTTTCTCCTAATTTTGTGAGTAAGGAATTCTCTTTGTTTACAATGATGTCCATACACAAATGGAATTTCATCCAATCTTCTTACTTGGTCTTTATTTTCATGTTGAACTTGATATTGAAGTTAGTTTCAATCTTAGTGGCAGGTCTTCCTTCAATTGGTATATAATTTACATTGTTACTTGCTCGGTGTTGATTTGTGTATGTTCTTCTAAAAGTTTTCTTAGAGTTGTGAATATGCAATTCTTTGGAACAAGTAAGCCTATTGTTTCAAAGTTGATGTAAGACGTGTTCTCTTGCCACCACACATTGTGGTACACTAATACTGTAATATTTTCCATATGCATGCATTTATATCATGATAAAACAAAAATGTTACAAATTGAAAACATTAATGAAACAATAAATTCAAAAATACACTGGGATATGTGCACTAACAGAATATATCATATGCAATAAGTACTTTCAAACACATTTTGAAACATCAGTTTTGTTGAGAAACATCAAAGAAATAGTACATAAACAATCATGAGGAAAAAATTGAAATAAGTATCGGTAAACCATAATCACCAACAACAACAAGCACAAATTTACAAATTTCATCCAAAGTCATCAATTTGTTACAAATATTTACAAAAAAAAAAAATGAAACAGTTGCAATGAGAAATAACTGAAATAATGACAAGCAACCCAAAACAACATCAACAAACTCATTTGCACGAATTTCATGTGCTATCATCAATTTAATGCGAAATATACATAATATAATACGATTTGAAGTTCATAGCAAAGAAACAAATCAAAACGTGTTTTGATGCAGAATTCACAAAATTGATTAATTTATTTTCGAAATAATTAGTTTGTATCAATAATTATAAATTTTAAATAGAAACAATTACCTTATATGGTCTGATTTTTGTTGGGTCTTCGTTTCTTCACGATTCACCTTCGCCGCCGCGATTTGTGTCAGATTCTGAATTTGAATTACCGCAGTATTTCGCTATTTGTGGCTTTCGAGTTGCTGCGAGATTGTGTTTCAATTACGGCTTCAAATTGAAAAAATTGTTGCATGGAGGATACTAGCTTCGTATTGCTACAATTCGAAGCTTTGAATTTCTTCGAATTTGGGTTTGGGAGATTGTGGCGGACATTTCTGAGGAATTCGTCTTTGGATTTTATTTTATTGTCCTTTGAATTTTGGTTGATTTCTTGTATATAACAGAGACATAATCTTGAGATTTGAGGAATAATTTTGGAAAGAAAATAAGTATATGTATAATTAGGATTGCTACATGTTTTTATAATATTGTATATAAAATTATCATTTTCCCTATTACTCTCTCTGTCCCGTTTTATCTGTCGCAATTTGGAAAAAAGATTGTCTCGTTTTATCTATCGCATTTATATTTTCAAGAGAGAATCAATGTTACTTTTTACTTTCTCAATAAGAATTAAATGTAACTTTACTACTTCTACTTCATCTTTATTATTTTACAGTTTTAATTATTTTAAATAAAAATGATATTATGATCATTTGATACTTATAATTATAACACCAATCATCTTTATTAATTTTCGTGAGATAATCAATTGTGACAGATAGAATGTGAGGGAAGGAGTATTAATTTTTAAATTCTTGTTATTAAAAAATAAGAATTGTGTATGTAGTGGGTTTAAAAAGGTACGCAAATTGGGGACACATGCATGATCCACTAATGTAACTGAACATGATACTTGTCCGCATGCTGAACATGAACTCGATGGCTAATTGAAGAGACCTCTCTTACAATTATAGCAAACTTAGAATTTTAAGTTTTCCAGAGGCATCATCGTATTGTATTCTCTAAAACATTTCATGCTGTTCTACTGAATCCAAATCAAACCCTAACCCATATATTATTTAATCAAGTTGTATTGCTTTTCACTTTGTATAAACAGATTAGTAAACCAGTGATTGTAAATTATTTAATGGCAAACACTTGTGTTAGGCCAAATTAACGTGTAATGACCGGTTAGAACATCTGACCTGATACTATAATGTATTGGTTTTTGTAATGTGATATATTGATTTTTGTATTGTAAAGTATTAGTTTTTCATAAATCTCTGATCGTGTTATTATGTATTGGTTTTTTGTACAGTGATATATTTATACTATGACGTATTGATTTTTTATTATAATGTATTGATTTTTGCACTATAATATATTAATATGAGATTTTGATGTAACGTATAATTCGTTAGTACGAACTAAGAAGAGTGTTGCACTTGTTTAATCGGGACAAGTGAAAGTGGTGCTGACCATTATAAATATATATATATAATGCCTTGATCATATCTTTCCAAATTGGGAGGAGCTTGGCAGGTCTTATCAGTTAACCATTATTGATACAATAATATCATCGAAAGATTTCCACTTTACCTAAAAGAGTAATAAAGGGTAACGCTTTTTACCAGTAAATTGCCTATTCAACTTTATACCCGGAAAATATGAAAAATAAATAAGGGAGAAATATTAAGAAATTATATCTAGTTTCTCTTAAGAATATCAAGCAAGGTTTTTATGAAGACCGTCAAACCTGGGAAGCTACAAGTTTTTGTGGTCAACTCGGTGGTAATTAATTTATATTTTTAAGTGTTACATAGAAAAATAAATGTTTTTAATTTATTATCTTGATCACTTGTTAATTATCATATTTGATATTGGATAATATCAAACTAAGTATGGTTATGGTGCACTCGATTCTTTGTGTAATGGTATACGTATATTTTGTGCGATGATATATATATAATTTTTTTTTTTCTTTTGGTTTGATTGTAAACTTTTATATGTGAAGAACATAATTGTTGCCTACATGAACATTCACCATCGCATAGAACATGTTGTAAATTGTATTTAATCAATTTAATGGTACAGCGAAAATTCGTGTTAACAAATTGTATAGGCTCGATCTACGTGTCGTGTAGTTAATCGTAACTTTTTGAATTTCTCAAATCCAATTATTGGTGAGTGAGAAATGATGTTTGGAAGTTGAACGGTTGCTTGAGTGCATTTTTGGTTATCCCACATTGATAGTTAATCAATGTGGAAGGGAGTTTAAAAATGATTTCATTTCTTAAATGGACATCAAGTGGGTCAGTGGGTGTTGTGGACTTTGTGTGAACAAAGCTCACGCGGGCTCTTGGACTTGGGTTCGCCCGTCCGCCTTCGGCGAATCCGAGCCCGGACCCGGACCTCGGTCCTCGGTCCTGGGCCTGGGACTTGGGCAATTGATCCGAATTGGCTGGTCCGATTGCGGGTCCTGGTTCAACCCAGTTACCTCTGGGGACTGTTTAAATAACTTAATGACGCCTTTAAGAACGTCATTAAGCAGGCTATCACCTGAGAAATCAGAGAACTTCCAGCATATTTAACTTCCAGCATATTTTATACACATATTTCTGCATCATTCTTTATGTAGTTCAGTCCGTGTTCATCCAGTTCGTCGGAACTCTTATATTTACGGTGTTGTAATACCAGAGACGAAGTCGTTTCATCTTTGGGGACGAATAACAAAAACCGAAGGGCACTACCGGGGCTATTTCGTCTTGCGGACAGAGTTCTAAACTCGACTCGACTTACGATCTTTTCTGTTTTATTCTTTTTTTCAGTTTGTTTTGTGATATTCATTACAGTACCTGTTTGTGCTCTTTGTAACTTTTTCAACAATCGCAAGACGAAATATTTGTAATTTGTAATCTACTGTTTTAATATCCCTAACTGGAAAAATGTCGACATCAAGCACTCCGATCAGTTCGACCGCTCCTGCCGTTACCTCCACAATCTCAACGACGACCACTGCCCCTGCAGTCACGAACACCACTACGATTGGTGCCTCTACGCCAAACACGAACATGAGTCATGCTGACTTCCTCTTCAACCAAGGGACTATCGACACCCTCCTGGAGATACTTTGAAGGCGTTTCTCTTTTACCAACCCGAACTCAGCCTCTACTGGTTTGTTCCCTTACGAGATGGGGACTTCGGTCCAAACTGAGTCAGCTTCGGTTGTGATCCATCCTTCTGGGATGACGGGAACTACGGTTCCAAGTATGTTTTCAGCCACTACTTCGGCCGCTGGATCATTCCCTTATGGGATGGGGACTTTGGTCCAAAATACGTCAGCTTCGGCTGGAATCCATCATTATGGGATGTCGGGAACTTCGGTTCTAAACATGTTCGCAACGGCTCCGCCGACGTACTCACATGTTTCAGCTACCCATTCAACGGGTACGATGGGGACTTTTGTTCCAACTATGACTGCTCCGGTTCACTCCTCACGGATCATGCCTGCTGCGGAGAAGCCTCCAAAATTCAATGGAGAAGGCTTCAAGAGGTGGCAACAAAAAAAGATGTTGTTCTACCTCACGATGCTTGGCTTCGCTAACTTCGTGAAGGAAGAAGAACCACCTACTTCGGATGAGTCAGAGACCAGTTTCACTATTCGTGCCGCCTATGATAATTGGCACAACGGCGGCTATCTGTGTAAAGGCTTGCTCTTAAGTAGCCTAGAAGATAGCCTGAGTAACGTTTACTCGGACGTAAAGACCTCCAAGAAGATTTGGGAGGCACTTGAGAAAAAATACAGTTCCGACGAGGCTGGAACTAGGAAATTTGTAGTCACGAATTTCATGGACTACAAGATGGTTGATTCTCGCCCAGTTATGGAACAAGTTCAAAAGTTCCAAATGGTGGTGAATGACGTCCACGCCAAGGGGATGGTTCTTCTGGATTCTTTCACGGATGCTACCATGATTGATAAGCTTCCACCTAACTGGAAAGACTTCAAGACGTACCTCAAGCACAAACGAAAGGCGATGTCTCTTGAAAATGTTATCCAGAAGGTACGAATTGAGTTCGAAGTTCGAGTTCAGTACAAGAATTCGAAAAGTTCGGTTGAACCACGGGTGAACCTACTTGAATGAGGAGACAGCTCGAAGGAGAGGCTGCATCCTGGCAACGCAAAGAAGAAAGCTCCTTCTTCTCAGAAGTTCAGAGGCGACAGCTTCAATTGTGGCAGACCTAGACACATGTCTAAGAACTGTCGCAAGCCAAAGAAAAAGAAGGCCAAGCCGAGTGCTAACTTAGCCGAGAGAGAGAACTGACTAGTGATGACCTCATTGCGGTTATCACTGAGGAAGCTAACATGGTCGAGAACCTTGGTCAATGGTTCATCGATACTGCTACAACTGCCCATGTGTGTGCAAACCGGAGCTTGTTCTCCAAATACCATCCCTGTGAGGGAAGGAAGCTGAACATGGGAAACCAAGCGTCTTCGCAAGTTGCAGGTGTTGGCTCAGTTGTCCTCAAAATGACTTCTGGAAAGGAGATCACTCTGAATGAGGTGCTGCACGTTCCGGACATCCGGAAGAATTTAGTCTATGGTTCAATACTAGTTAGTCGTGGTTTTAAACTTGTATTTGAGGCTAATAATTTTGTACTGTCTAAGTTTGGAACACCTCTGGGTAAGGGTTACCTTACAGATGGACTGTTCAAACTAAGTGTAATGGCTATATGCCCAAAACCTGTCATTAATAAAATTGCTTCTGATTCCTCTTACTTAACTGAGTGCTCCAGTTTATGGCATTGTAGATTAGGCCACGTTAATCTAAATTCAATAAAACGTTTGTCAAATCTCAATTTACTTAAGGTAAATGACTAAGTTACCATTTAAATCGGGAGAAAGGAGCACGACACCTCTAGAATTAATTCACACGGATGTATGTGATTTGAAGTTTGTGCAAACTAGAGGTGGCAAAAAGTATTTTATTACTTTTATTGACGATTGCACAAGGTATTGTTACCATTATCTTTTGAGAGGTAAAGATGAGGCTATTAAAGCTTTCAAGAACTTCAAAAATGAAGCCAAAAATCAACTTAACTGCAAAATCAAATCTATCCGCAGCGATAGAGGAGGGAAATACGTAGCTCTGTTTGAGGAGTTAAGCAATGAAAGTGGCATAATTCATCAAACTACAGCTCCGTGTGCACCTCAATCGAACGGAGTTGCAGAACGCAAGAATCGTACTTTGAAAGAGATGATGAATGCGTTGTTAATTAGTTCTGGGTTGCCTCAGAACATGTGGGGGGAAGATGTTTTAACGGCAAACTATATCCTCAATAAGATTCCACTTAAAGGTAGGGACGAAACTCCCTATGAGTTGTGGAAAGGAAGGAAACCTTCTTACAAATACCTCAAAGTGTGGGGGTGTTTAGCGAAGGTAGAAGTGCCTCTACCGAAGCAAGTGATAATCGGACCATAAATGGTTGATTGTGTTTTTATTGGTTATGCACTAAACAGTAGCGCCTATCGATTTATCATTCATAGGTCAGATGTTTCGGACATGAATGTCGGAACTACCATTGAGTCAAGGAGTGCGATATTCTTTGAAGACATCTATCCTTGTAAGGATAAAGCTACTTCCAGTTCAAACACTGGTAATGCTGAAGGAACTACAAGTCAAGAACTTGTGGGGGTCGAACCTAAGTCTCGTAAGCGACCTGGTTCAGAACTTGAAGCTCTAACTCTTAGGCGGAGCACTTGAGCTAAAGTTACTAAGGATTTCGGTCCTGACTATGTGGTTTTCATGTTGGATGAAGAACCAGCTTCATTAAAAGAAGCTTTCTCTCGGACTGATAGTTCATTTTGGAAGGAAGTTTTTTAGAGCGAAATCGATTCGATCATGCAGAACCATACGTGAATTCTGACTGATTTACCTGAAGGTTGTAGACCTTTAGGAAGTAAATGGATTCTGGAGCGAAAGTTCAGAGCTGATGGATCAATCGATAAGTATAAAGCTCGTTTGGTTGTGAAAGGATTTCTCCAGAAGGAGGGTTATGATTTTTTTGATACATACTCTCGTGTTACGAGAATTACCTCTATCCGGGTGCTTCTAGCGATTGCTGCCTTGCACAATCTTGAGATTCACCAAATGGATGTTAAAACAGCTTTTCCAAATAGCGATTTAGAAGAGGAAATCTATATGGAATAACCTGAAGGTTTTGTAAAACCTGGACAAGAAAGAAAGGTGTGCAAACTAGTTAAGTCTTTATATGGCTTGAAACAAGCACCTTTACAATGGCACTTGAGATTTGTCGAAGTGATGATGTCAAATGGGTTCAAGATAAATGAGTGTGACAAGTGTGTCTACATTAAGAATACTAATGACAGATTTGTTATATTATGTCTTTATGTAGATGATATGTTAATCATGGGTAGCAACCTACAAGTGATTAACGAGACGAAACTCATGCTAAAAAGGAATTTTGACATGAAGGATCTGGGAGTTGCTGACACTATTCTTGGCATAAGAATCATAAGAACTCCAGATGGAATTGTCTTATCACAATGTCATTACATTGAGAAAGTGATCAAGAAATTTAATGCACATGATAGTCTTCCATCAAAGACACATATGGAACTCGACGTTCACTTGAGTAAGAACATAGGTGATCCTTTTGCTCAGAAAAACTATGCTAGGATCGTTGGATGTCTGATGTACATTTCTAACTGTACAAGGCCTAATCTAGCTTGCTCGGTAAACAAACTGAGTCGATATACAAGCAACCCATGTGGAGAACACTGGAAAGCGCTTGTGATAGTTTTGAGATACTTAAAGTATACTCTAAACTTTGGACTATATTATCGTAGATTCCCCAGGGTACTTGAAGGTTACTATGATGCAAACTGGATATCCGACTCAAAGGACTCTCTGTCAACAAGTGGTTATGTGTTTGTAATTAGAAGAGGAGCTGTTTCTTGGAGATCCACCAAACAGACATGTATAGCCCGGTCCACCATGGAATCTGAGTTTATCGCTTTGGACAAAGCAGGTGAAGAAGCAAAATGGCTTCGTACCTTTTTAGAAGATATTCCATGTTGGGAGAAACCCGTGCCGCCGGTCATGCTTCACTGCGACAGTCAAGCTGCTATTGGAAGGGCAAGAAGTGGTTTGTACAATGGCAAGTCTCGACATATTCGTCGGAGACATAACACCGTAAGACATCTATTACCGAGTGGGATTATCTCAGTTGACTACGTAAGGTCGATAGATTATCTAGCGGATCCATTCACTAAGAACATAGCTCGAGATCAGATGTATAAGTTGCTTGAAGGAATGGGAATGAAATCCACATCTTAAAGATGATTGTAGTGGAAACCCAACCATGATGAGTGGAGATCCCACAAACTTGGTTTAATGGGAAAACTAAACTATAAAAGTCTGGGTAAGTGAAAGTCTACGACTCTATTCCTTAACGACAAAAGTAGAGTTTATAATCTGTCACGTGTTGAGGATAAATCTCTGATTTTTAATGATTCTTGTGCAAGTCTTTGACTTGAGTATGACAGAATGCTGGTTTTAAGAATCACCTATGTAAGTGAGAAGTGAGGGTCGCTTCTATTGTATGCTTATAAATCCAAACAAGTTGTCCATGGCCAGAAACGGACACAAACGTGAGAACGGAAGAATTTTGAGACCTTAGTGGGTTGGTACTATTGTCTAGTATACACAAAGGGGAATAGTTCAAGAATTATGTTCACTAATCCGTCGGTATGCTCGGTAGTATTAACTAAGGAGGGTTCAAGGCCACAAGCCACCTATCCCTATTCTTTATTGTCTCTTGAGGACTGAGCTATGTATTTGCATTCATGTTTTCATTTTTGGAGTTTCTCAATCATGTGGGGGATTGTTGTAAATTGTATTTAATCAATTTAATGGTACAGCAAAGATTCGTGTTAACGAATTTTATAGGCTCGATCTACGTGTCGTTTAGTTAATCGTAGTTTTTTGAATTTCTCAAATCCAATTATTGGTGAGTAAGAAATGATGCTTGGAAGTTGAACGGTTGCTTAAGTGCATTTTTGGGTATCCCACGTTGATAGTAATCAATGTGGAAGGGGGTTTAAAAATGATTTCATTTTTTTAATGGACATCAAGTGGGCCAGTGGGTGTTGTGGACTTTGTGTGAACAAAGCTCACGCGAGCTCTTGGACTTGGGTTCGCCCGTCCGCCTTCGGCGAAACCGATGGCAGAGCCGAGCGGATCCGAGCCCGAGCTCTCGGACCTCGAACCTCGGTCCCGGATCCTGGGTCCTGGGCTCTGGGCCTTGGGTCTTGGGCAATTGGTCCAAATTGGCTGGTCCGATTGCGGGTCCTGGTTCAACCCAGTTACCTTTTTTAAACGCCCCTAAACTCCTGAGAAGTCTTTTGAACTTCTGACCATTACCAGAATGGCTACATGACCGTTCAGGAGTTTCCAAACGTACGAATTCAAACATGCAATGCATGTGCACGCTGAACCTGTCCAAGTTCATGCTGACTGAAGCTGACTGTTTGAATAACTTAATGACGCCTTTAAGAATGTCATTAAGCAGGCTGTTATCTCCCCTGGAAACCCTATATAAGGGTGAGTACTCTTTCACTTTTCATACACGAGAATTCACCTGAAAAATCAGAGAACTTCCAGCATATTTTATACACATATTTTTGCATCATTCTTTACGTAGTTCAGCGTGTTCATCCAGTTCGCCGGGGCTCTGGTATTTACGGTGCTGTAATACCAGAGACGAAGTCGTTTCATCTTTGGGGACGAATAGCCAAAACCGAAGAGCACTACCGGGGCTATTTCGTCATGCGGATAGAGTTCTAAACTCGACTCGACTTACGATCTTTTCTGTTTTATTCCTTTTTTCAGTTTGTTTTGTGATATTCATTACTGTACCTGTTTGTGCTTTTTGTAATTTTTCCAACAGAACATGCATTTATCATTGTACAAAACAATCATAATCCATGGCACAAAATATACTTATATCATCACACCATAAGGGATCGGGTGCACCATGCTTTTAGGCTCATAGAACATTCATATACCATGGTACAAAACATACATATACAATGGCACATAACATGAATATACCATCATGCAACTTTTAGGCGCATGGTGTGACCCAAATACGCCTGACCTGGAGAACAAGATCTAGTTGGGATGACCTGAGTTGTCACTCTAACTCCCAGAGGAAAATGGAACGAGGATTGATCCTGATTTGGGCTTGTGACTCGGAAGAGGAATCTATTCTGATCAGGTCGGTAAAGATGGAAAAGCTAAAACGGCGAGGTCACACCTCCACTTGTCCTATATAGGATAATCTAGTCGACCATCCTGCATGACGGTTTTCCTGAGTGGATCTAGGGGGGTTAGCTCGCTTAGAAACTTAGGAAAAGAAAGATGAAGTGGAGGGTAAGCCTATCGCTCGATATATATCATCCTGATTTGACCTAGAGCCTTGGATAAGGTTTCGGGAGATTGGGTCAGAGACTTAAAGAACTTAGCGACAGAACTGTCTTGTCCTGAGTAGAAGTTTCCTGATCAGGTCAACTTGAATAATGGCCCAAGATTCATGGGTTTCCATTCGGAAGGGCCTCATTAGGCAAAAACTATAAATATCTCAGCCCCAAGGCGGAGAGAGGTATGACATTCTAAGCATTCTTCTTCTGATTTTTGCTTATTCCAATCTAAAATGCTTACTGACTTAAGCATCGGAGAGGTTTCCACTGAAAAATCCCCGGTGGTCATTTCTAACTTGTTTTTGTGGAGACAGGTCCGGATATTTTTAGAGAAGAAGCAGGTGTTCCTGGTGTAATTTTCAGGGCGAAATAGCGCACAAAAACATTTATATATCATCCCATAGAACATGCATATATCATCACACAAAACATACATATACCATCACACATAAGAAATCGAGTGGAAGGGTTCACTTGGGTGCATCTAATAAATTGTCATCAAACTGCATCTGCTAGGTTGATCAATTCATCAAAAGAGGTGTGAAAAAAGCCCAATTGGGCCAACTTGCTAACATGGCATGATTATATATTCACTTATCATTTTTATTTAATTTTAAATATTAAAAGTGGAATAAAAAAGTTGTTTCTCTATTGTTTCCCGCCTTAGGTCAATCAGAATAAAAATTATTATTAAGTCCCTTAAATGTACCTACTTCTTAAAAGCACACTCTTCAACTTTTAAAACCTTTCAATTCTACTCCTAACCTTTTTTGCATCACCTAGTACCTTCGTCTTCTCTCCCGCCGGCCACCACCAGCCACTACTTCAACCCACAGAAAATACTACACGCACACACACCAAACATATACAGTACATATACACAAACTCGCAAAGAAGAAACCAAATCTCTAATTGCAAAATATTTCCAAAAACCATGAACAAAATTTGCGAAGTTATTAAAGATCTTCCATATAATAAACCACATATTCTTGTGTATGGTTATAATTCTCCGAAAAACATGCTCTTCAACTTCCATTGTTGTTCTCTGCTGCCGTAAATATGAGGCTTTTATAACTTCATGAATTTTGGGGATTTGGTTTCTCTCTTTAACTAAAAATGGTGTGTTAGGCGGGGCGGAGCTTGGTTAAATTGAAGAAATGCAAACAGAAGAGAAAATCTCGCCAATGTGTGGGTGAGGTGGGGTGGGGGTGGAGGGATGAATTAATGAGAGAGAGAGAGGGGGGGGGTGAGAGAGAGAAGAGAATATAAAAGGAATAGAGAAAATAAATATTTTATATTTAAAAATAAAGAAGAAATAATGAAAAATTACATAATCATGCCACATCATTAAAAATATTCCGATCAGGCTTTTTGGAATTTTTTTGATAAATTGGTCAACTTAACAGATATGATTTGATGTTGGCCAATATTACGTATATTTTTTGAAAAATGGTCAGTATAATGGATCAAATTCGAGTTTTTTTTCCTCTTACATAAGATTTTAAGTAATAAATAAATATAAAGTTATTTGAAATCAATATTTAAAGTGATATAAGTAACTAAATTAGTTGACAAAATTATTGATACATGTCTGAAATATTTAAATAATATGTTTATTGAGGTTAATATGTATTTTATATTACATTAAAAAAATTGTTCAAAAAACTGATAATTTCAAACCATTATTGGCCGATTTGACTAGTTCGTTGACAATTCTTTACGAATAACTTTTCAAAAGGTTTTTGCAGGGAGGGGGTCGATTCAGAGTCTCGAGCAGGTGAGAAGACCAATTCCTATTCGAACTAGTTGAATAGGCAAGTCCAGTTCTTAGAACAATGATATTAAATGGCAATAAGATTTATATAATTACAAATTTAATTGTGTACGTGCATAATAAATATTAAGTGTACATTTGAATGATAAGTCCAAAAGCAAATGTACAAAGGTTAGGCCTAAATAGAGATGTGCAAACTTGTGTTGGGTCGGACTGGGCCGGTGACTTTTTGGTCCAGGTCCCACATTTCGGGTTTCGATTCAGTCCGATCCAAACTCGTAATCTATTCCGTACCAAAATGGACTTGTTCTTTCCTTTTTTATTTGTCTTTTAAAGATAGAATGTATTAGCTATTTATGTTGCCCATAGAAACTGAGATAATAAGTTGTCTGTTTGTATACTATTTAATTAGTTATTTAAATAGATAATAAGTGTTTTCATTTTAAATTATAGTGTGGTTAGTTATTTTATACTGCAGTATTATTAGTTATTTAAAACTATAATGTAAACATGCGGTACAGTTTAGTATTTAGTGTGTGTTTTATATATTATGTAGTTGTATCATAAAATTAATAATAATTATGTTAAAAATATATTTGTTGTCATTTACTATTACATCATGTTTGAATTTGATTTCTTCCATAATTCTTGAAATTACATTACATAAAATTAATTTGTTAAAAGAAAAAATTAAAAATCACAAACCGGTCCAAACCAGTTTTGATCAGAATGGACCATAATGGTCCCGATCTGGTCTGGCTTATGGTCCAAACTTTCCAAAATTTTCGATCCACCTTTCCGAACTGGGATCGTAAATTCTGGTCCGGTCTGAACCATATGCACACCTCTAGGCCTAAAGTTATAAGAGAAAATTCTCATTTACTACAGTATCAACATCAATATTTGCCATATACTAACTTCAATTATTCTTTTACCATTTAGGTCAAATGTATTATATTAAATCATAAATTACAAGGGGGAAATCGGACAGGTGAAAAGACCAATTCCTATTCGAACCAATCGAATTGGCCAATCCAGTTCTTAGAACTCTGATATTAAATGGCCATAAGATTTATATCATTACAAATTTAATTGAGTAAGAAATAAGCATAATAAATATTAAATGTGCATTTTAATGATAAGTTCAAAAACAAATGTACAAAGGTTTAGGCCTAAAGTTATAAGAGAAAGTTCTCACTTACTATGGTATCAACATCAGTTTTTGCCATATAATCACTTAAATTATTTTTTCTCATTTAGGTCAAATATATCCAATTAAACAACAAATTACAACTTAAGTTGTTTGTAATATCCCTACAACTAATAAACTCTAATATTCTATCCGACTCTTTTACTCTTTCTTTTATGTCTTTTTTCTCTTCTCTCCAACCAAGGTTAAAAACGACGCAAGACTTGATAAGTCAGCAATACCAAGGCTCAATACTTGGACGTCTAAGTGAGAAAAGGTATTTACAAATACTTCTATTATATTATTTATTATTATGTCATGATAAGAAGTAAAATAATATATATTTAAAAAATATTATTTACGTTTTTTTTTTGTAGTTAGAGAAATACTAATAATTTTATACAAAATCAACATATTAGTTACTATCTTATGTAAGATGATTATACTTTTCAAATCAAAAGTTATACTTGTTTTTAAAAGTATGAATTTCACAATAAAAAATATGGTGTTTCATTATAGAAGCGTGATATTCTTATGGAACCATCTTCATAAGACGCTCTTAAAATAATTTTTGTGAAATATTAATCATTTGATTCTTTGGGGGTTTATTATAGATTTCTTAATTTTTTTGACTTAATTAAAAAATAAGTTATCCATCTAATAGACTTGCGCCTTTCCACGCATATCTCGTCTGGGCACATGCAGTTAACAAAAAAATCTGACTGCCTTCTTACGTGACATGCACTAGGTGGGGCATTATTCACACGTCTTTTCCCGCATTTTCGATCACAATCTGCAAACCTATCCCTCTAACCACGCTCATAATTGGCTGACCTATTAAAATCCCATATGAAATGGATGAAATCCTCAAATCCAACAACCAAAACCTCAGGGGTTGTTTGAACTAGGTTTCGTTGGAATTCTGAATTCTGGTATTAAGAATCTTGAGTATTCAGAATTCTGTAAATAGTAAGAATCCTTATTTGTTATAGGATTCAGAATCTTTTACTTTTTACTGTTGATGTCAAATCATGTCTGGAAATTGGATGATAATGTATTTTTATATTGTATTTGATGTCAAATCATGTCTGAAAAGTGGATGATAGTGTATTATTATATTGTATTTAATAATATTTAATTTTTTAAATATAATGATGATGTGATAAAAGAGATGTGTGTGGGGTTAGGTGTAAGAAATGGTTGGCTGTGGATTGAAAATTAGAGTCGTAGAACAAACAAGGATTGAGATTCGAAATTTCAATCCGGTGTTCGCAGTCTTAGACCAAACAAGCCCTCAATGTCTAGAAATCCCAATTCAAAATCAAAGGATGATGAAATCTCAAATAACCTGCATCTATCTCTCTACTCAACATGACATGTACGCACACTCACTAGACAAAGTTTGACAGTTAATGATGGCAAGTGGCAGTTGTAAGGTTTTATGGTGTAAGTGGTCCCCATGAGTCAAAATGCAGATTTACATGAAATGAGGGCCATTAGAAAATGGAGTGTAACAACAAGTTTATGTGAATAACATAAATTTTGTACAACTTGAGTTTATTTTAATCAAATAATATTTGGGTTACAATCTCTATTTTGGACCCTCTGGTTCTTTTTTTCTTCTTGAATTTGAGACCGTGGGAGTAAAATTTTCAACTTGATCTCCTCCGGAATTGATTTTGGATTTGATTAACATTAATTCAAGGGTCAAACAACTTATTCTCAAATTAAAAGTCACGACTCGAGTTTCTTGAAGAGCTTCTTGGTGGATTTGATTCTTCGATCTTCCTCCATGATGGATATGGCCTCCAATAGCGTTAATTAAAAGGTTGGTAATATTGAATCAAATATTATTTCTTGACTTGAACCTACGATAGAGAGGCCCTTGAATTAGACAAGTTGAGTACAAAGGATTTTCTTTCAAATTCATTCTTCCTCTTAAACTTGTGATTTAATTCATGAGAAATTACCCATATTTATACGTATAGAATGAGAGTCATTACCATAAGGTCTTGATTGAAGGACGCAATTTGATTGACCAATAAAGATTTGATATATATCACTTTCATTATAATGGATTTGCCTTGATTGCCAAGAAATTGGTTATATGGTAATATAATATTTTATTAATTAAGTATTTTATTTAGTCTTGGAGTTAATATCTAAAATAAATAAATATACAAATTAATAAAAATATATTTTCCATAATTGCCAATTCACGTGTCTTCAAATGTCCCCTTGAGACTTGTTCACGGACAACATATCTTGTTGTGATCAAATCTCAAATTATTTCACTTTTTATTTGTGACACACAATAGAGAGTTTAAACTCATATATAGGAATTCTTTAACTTGAATTTGTAGACTATTCAGACTTGTATCAAGGGCTTCTAGAATTTAAATTTGTAGATAGTTTAAACTCGTATCAAGGAGTTTTTGAATTTGTAGATAGTTTATACTCATATAAATTAGTTCTTGGATTTAGATTTGTAGATAGCTTAAACTTGTATCAAGGAGAGTTCTTGAATTTGTGGATAGTTTATACCCATGTTAATAAGTTCTTGGATTTGTAGACATTTTAAGGTCATGTCAAGGAGCTTTTTCATTTGCTTGTAGATAGTTTAGGCTCGTATCAAGGATCTTGAAGAATTTGGTTTGGAGATTTTAGATAGTTGAAGCTCATATCGAAGAGCTTTGTTTGATTTAATTTGTAGATATTTTATGATCGTGTCAAGGAGCCCTTCGAGTTCAGAAACTTGGAGGATCTCCTTTGTTTGCCCCCTTTGGATAAATTTGATGAGACATATATTTTGATTGCTTAGTAACCTGTTGAGATACCATATTTAGTTGCCCCTTACTAATTTTCCTTAAATTGGTTGTCATTCATCATGAAGAACTTCAGATTTTACTTGAAGAGATAGAGATCGTCCCACTGGGCGTGCAAAATATTTGTAATAACAAACTTATGTGGAAAACATTAAAGTTTGTAAAACTTTAATTTATTTGAATCAAGCGGATATTAGGTTTACAATCTCTATTTGGACCCCTTGATTCTTCTCTTCTTTTGGAATTTGAGACTTTGGAGGCAAAATGTTAGACTTGATCTCCTTTTTGGGCATGATTTTGGATTTGCTTACCGTTAATTCGAGGGTCAAATGACTTATTCCCGAATTAGGCGTTATGACTTGGAATTCTTTAAGAGCTTCTTGGTGGATTTGATTCTTCAATCTTCCTCCAGGATGGATATGACCTCCAATAATGTTCAGAGTTTAGATGCCTTACTATTGAGTTAAGCGTTATTTCTTGACTTGAACCTGAGATAGAGAGGGTTTTCACTACAAAAAATCTGAAAAATGGTGACGGTCAAAGAGCCATCAGCATATGCCGATGGTTTGCTAACAGGCCACCGACAGGTAGAAGCCGTCGGCGAAAACCCATCAGCGACCCGTGACAGCCCGTTGGCATTGTCTAAGTGCTATTATTTGGCAACGTTGATGCCAATGGGTAGCTGCCAACCTATTTTGCTGACGGCCTCTACCCGTCGACTATATTTAAAATATATATATGCTGATGGCCCTTGTGGCCATCAGCAAAAGTCCTATTCTTATACCCCCACCCCAAACTCTTTGTCGCTGCAAGTCAAAAAAAAGAAAGAGAGCGGCCACCACCACTGGAGGGAGAGAGGAAGACAAACCAACATCACCCCCATAGCAACGACCCGCCACCACCGCAGCAGGTCCAGCCATCACCGCGACATCCCGCCACCACCACCAGCCACACCACCAGTCTCTTTATTTTTCTTTTTTTATTTTTTTGTATTTTAGATTTTTTGTTTGAATATTTAATTAATTATTTATATATATAATTGTGGATTTATTTTAAAAATATTAATTATTATTGGGCTTAATTAGTAATTAATTCGAGAAATTGGGGTTGAATTATAATTATTTAGATATTTGTATTTAATTTTGAATATTAGTATTAGTTTGAAGTTTAATTGGGGAGAATATTACAAAAGTAGGGTTGAATTACAATTATTTAGATATTTTGGTTTGATTTAGAAGATATTGATTATTATTGAGTTTAATTAGTAATTAATTCGAGAAATTATGGTTGAATTATAATTATTTTGATAGTTGAGTTTGATTTCAAAAATTAGGTTTAGTATGGGGTTTAATTAGGGGATATTTCAAAAAATAGGGTTAAATATAATTATTTAGACATTTGGATTTGATTTCAAGATTTTGGTTTAGTTTAGGTTCAACTGGGAATATTTTTAGAAATTATGGTTGAATTATAATTATTTAGATATTTGGGGTTATTTGCAAAGATTAGGGGTTAGTTTGGGGTTTACTTAGAGATTAATTCAAAATTTGTGATTGAATTATAATATTTAGAAATTTGGAGGAGGTGGGTAGTATAGTTTGATAAGTCAGAGAATAAGAGGCACTCCGAGCAATCGAGCAGTAATAAGATGAGCGAGCCCGACGGCCCTGGTACTGTGATATCGAAGCACAGAGGTGGGTCTCAAACTGCGATTAGTCATGCACGTCAGCTAGTAAGTAAATTTAAATGTATTTGTAAATTTATCTTGTAAGTAGTTAATTAGCTCATACTTAGTAGTAAATTAAAATGTAATTACATATTGAATAAAGCGTGAGGAATTGGGTAGGGAACCCACTACATTCGAGCTTTTCTTGACTATGCACCAGAGACCCGACGGCACATTCACTGATTTTGTATCACAGCAGACAACTGTAAGTATTTATATTTATATTATATATATATATATATATATATATATATATATATATATATATATATATATATATATATATATATATACTAATTAAGGTAAATTATATATCAATCCAAATATTACAGAAGGAGTATCAGAGACATCTAAAGGAGAGACGTGCGGTGTCACAGGACCTACTGACATTGACGAGGATGAAGTCTATCTAGAAGACCGTTAGGGTGAAGAATGTTCACCAATTTGGAGTGGGATGCTCAAGGAGTCTTCTGGCTTCGAAGACATTCAGAGGCGGTACCTCTTTTACTCCAGATAGTCGTGTCACGAAACTCCAGGCACAGCTGCATGTTTTGAAGAGTCGGGTCAAGACTCAGCTCAAGGCGTACAAGCTAGCCCATCAGGAGCAGCTCCACGCGATGCGCAAGGTGCATGCGCGTGAACGGATCGAGATACAAGTGATACTCTGTTAGCAAGTGATGGAGGAAGTCATTGCGGCGATGAGAGCGCCTCGCCTCGACATCTTTCTTCTGATCCTCCAGTAAAGTAGTAGTGTTAAATCAAGGAATATTTTGTCAGAATATTTATGTTTGATATATGATTTAAACCATATACATTTTAGGATGTTAATTAATTATGTTTCATATTTTAGTTTAAGTTTTTTTTTTTTTGCACCTGCAAATTATGTTTCATATTTGATTTTTGATTCCTGACATCGCTGGTATGAAATAAACAAGTAAAAAAATGTAGAATGTCGACGGGTTATGAGCTGTCGTCAAAATTTAGAGAATGTTTACGGGTTTGGCATGTCGGAATTTGCTGACAAACAATACCCGTCAGCACTTGCCGACGTGCAGCGGCAGGGTGCTTCCCAACAAGAAATTTCTATCGGCAAAGCGTCGGTAAATGCTGACGGGTGGGGTAACCCGTCGACATACATCCGACACCAAAAATGCCAACAGGTAATACCCGTCGACAAACCCGTCAGTAAATAGGATACCAACGATTTTGCTGACAGTTATACTCGTCAGCATTTGCCCATTTTTTTGTAGTGCTTGAATTTGAAAAGTTGAGTATAGACGATTAAACTTCAAAATAGAATTTTTCACTTCAAATTTTTAATTTAATTCATGATAGAATCATCACCATAAGGTCTTGATTGGACACAATTTGATTGGCCAATAAAGATTTGATATATATATTTTCCATAATAATGGATTTGATTGCCATGTAGTTTGATATATAGTAATATAACTAGTTTAACACCCGTGTATTAAACGGTATATATAAAAAAATATATAAAAAATATTTATAAAAATTACAACGTTTTAAATTTAAAATAAAAAAAATTTGAAAGGATGTGTTCTCAACCTATACTCTGTTCAATTTATTAATTATTATAATTATTAATTAATAATTATATTTTAATATTTAGATTAAACTCGTTAATATTATATTTATATACTTATAAATAATTATTATTAACTCATTTTATATTTATATTTAGATTAATTTTATTAATAATTATAGTTACATACTTTGAAAAACTCAAAAGGTGTCATAATTTCAAGTCTTCTCGCATTGTACCATTGTCATAAATATTAATTAATTATTATTATATAATTTTATTTTTTTTATATTTAGATTGAATTCATTACTAATATTTATTTACATACTCCAATTATTGCAAATATATCATAATTTACCTATACATAATATTAAAATTCTCAAAAATAAATTATTTCAACTTTTATTATAAATACAATTTATATAATTGTTTTCATAAATAAGATTTTTTTTTTGTAATTAAAATTATTTCACATGTAGTTTTTCTTTTAATTAAAAGATTTTTTATACTAATTATATATAACTTATTTATATTTTTATATTAGGAGTATAAAAGAAAATTATTAAATTAGATAAATATAATAAAAGAACACTATTAAGTTAGGCTAAATATAATAAAAGAAGTTAAATTAGGCAAGACACAATTAAAAAAAATATTAAATTACGTATATTTTAGGCTCAAATGACACATAAGCAACCGAATCACTAATTTTTATAATAGGAGTATAAAAAAAATTATTGAATTAGACAAAATATAATAAAAGAAAACTATTAAGTTAGGCTAAATATAATAAAAGGAATATATTAAATTTGGTATATATTAGGCTGGGATGACACATAAACAACCGAAGCACCAAAAAACTTTATTATTCAAGTGAAGCATACGAATCAGACACATAGATTAGGATGATTTTGTATTAATACATACTTTTTTAACACCCGTGTATTACATGGGACTTATAAAAAGATTAATATAAAAAATATTTGTGATAATTACAGAATTTAGAATTTAAAATAAAAAATTAAAATAATTTATTCTCAACCCGTGCCTTATACATGTCTAATCTATTTATTAATTATTATAAATATTAAACAATTTTGTATTTGATGTTTAAATCAAATTCACTAATAATCTTAGTTACATACTTACAAAAATTCAAAAGGCGAAACATTCTAAACCCGTGTCTAATATCTATTTTATTAATTATTATTCTTAAATCATTTTATATATTAATGTTTAGAATAAATTCGTTAAGAATTATTAGTTACATACTTTGAGATATTCAAACGGTGTCATATTCTCAACTCGTGTACCATTATACTTGTGTCTAATCAATATTTATTAATTATTAGTATATAATTTAATATTTTCATGTTTAGATTTAATACATTACTAATATTTATTTATATACTTAGATTATTGTAAATAACTCATATTTTACTTATATAGAATATTTGAAACTCCAAAATTAAGTTATTTTAAATTATATTATCAATAAAATTTATTTAATTATTTTCATAATAAAGTTTTTTTTTTGTAATTTAAATTACTTCATATGTATTTTGTCTTTAATTAAAACAACTAATTTAAATCTTATCTACTAATTATATATGACTTATTTATATTTTAATATTAGGAAAATCAAAAGAAAGTATTGAATAAGAAAAATATAATAAAAGAATTAAATTAGGTAAGATACAATAAAAAGAAAAGTATTAAATTAGGTAAATATTAGGCTCGGATAACACATAAGCAAACGAAGCACCAAAATTTTTTATTTTCAAAACGAAGCATACGAAGCAGACACATAGGTTATGAGGATTTTGCATTAATATATAGGGGTGATAGTCTATTAATTAAGTATTTTATTTAGTCTTAGATTTAATATTCAAAATACACTTATTTAAAAAAATATTGAATCTATACGAAAAACCTTTACTGCTCAGGCAACCAGCAAGGGTTAGTTTTGCGAATTTCTATAGAACCAAACTTTAATTAAAACATGATTATCATAAAATAATAAGGAGTTGTTAATCGAGACCATGTCTGCTAATCAATAATTATCTCATTATTTTTCAGGTATTGTATAGGCATTTTTAGTTTTTATATTGATTAGCACAAGTTTGATATTTAAACATCTGAATAAAATCAGATTGTTATAATCGAGGTACTTAATTCATAATATTTGTGGATACGATATATATTTTTAAACTTTGCTCAACCACTACTACAATTTAGCCCCGTACATTTGCGGTGGTAAAATTAGGAGTAATCACCTCTAACTCATTCTTCTACTTGTAAAGAAGCGGAGTGACTAGAAATATTCTAATGGATATACCATTTGGAAGAAACCATGTTGAGAATTTTATTCTAGGAAATTTTTTCTTATTTTCCTTTTTAGTTATTTGCCTTTCTTGGGCTCAAAATATATTAGGACTCTAGATTTGTTTCCTAGATTGTGTGTAGGATTTTATTTAGTTTCCTAGATTATGTTTAGGACTTGTTTTACTTGTTTACCAAGAATAGAAGTTTTGTCTATTTAAGACAAGAAGACGAAAGGAAGATACGACTTGAACAAGAACAAAGACACAGAAAGGACGCAAGAGCAAGAAAAACACGAGCACGTAGAAGACTTGAGGCAACAATTCAAAACACATGCATCTTCAAAGTTGCGTAACCAACGGAGAAGATTATCACAAGCGTCGCCACAAGTATTTTAGTATCAAGTGTTGGTACTAGTGTTTTTCATATATTACTTTATAATTTTGTATTTGATTTTGAACGACTTAAAGTAATATAGTTTTTGGGTTTGTATACCCAGTTCGTAATCACGTTTGCTTACGAATGAAATTTAAATTGTTATGTTCAAATTATTTTGATTATTTCGCTGCTTTTTATTTCCTTTCTGTTTGATGTTAATTCCGGTGTTTTAACACTAGACTTAACATCGTTTTACTGATAATTATCTACAACATCCATAGACCTACGAATTTACAATTGGTATCAGAGCAGGTTACTTGACGTACTAAGTATACTGATCCTTATTTTTGTAGGACGCAATGGATGCTCAAGGAAACCCATGACCTCCGATCCTTACTGGAGAGAACTATTCTCTCTAGAAACAAAGGATGAGGTGGCACATCAAGATCATTGATGAACGTGCGTAGAGAACCATACTGGTTGGATGGTAAAAACCACGCATTACTGATGCTGACGGTGATACTTTCATCACGAAAGAAGAAGAGTGGACGGCTGATACTAGACTTGTCCAATTGGAACTCCAAGACCATCAACACTCTCTGTGGCTATGTCGATACAAGCTACTATAAGGTGATCAAAAAGTGCAAGTCGGCAAAAGATGCATGGGGTGCATTGAAGAGGGTGTGTGAAGGAGCTCAAAGTGTCAAGAAATCAAGACTGAGGATGTTGACTGCCACCTTTGAGTCAATGAGGATTGATGAGAAAAAGTTCATCATGGACTATGCCATGAGACTCTCTGATATTGTGAACGAGTGCGGAGAACTTGGTGAAGCTATGACTAACTCACGTCTTGTGGGAAAGTTGCTAAGATCCATCTCGAGAAATTCAGCATCAAAGTGGTAGCCATTAAAGAATCAAATGATACAGATGATTTAGACTTCGATGCTTTAGTAGGCTCGCTCAAGATGTTTGAGATGGAACATCTTAGTTCCAACTCGAAAGAGAAGAATGTTGCTCTATCGTCCGATGTTAATTCTGATGATGATGATGAAGATATTGATTGGAGAGAGCTACTAGAGAAGGTTGATGCTACCACACTTGAAGAATAAGAATTGTCTCTTGTATCTCAATGGTTTAACAAGTACTTGAAGAGGAAAAATAATATTGGAGGACATTATTCAAAATTCAATCCAGAGACGCCAACACCAAAATAATCAGGGCGTGCACTTGCCAAGTTTTAGTCCTCATCTTTGGAACCCAAATCCTCTAGTTTCTCAAAGCCTCTTAATGAAATTCAATGTCATGAGTGCAAAGGTTGGGGACATTATAAGAATGAATGTGCAAACATTCTAAGGAAGAAGAACTTGATTGAAAAAGAGTTCAATTAAGAAGACAGCGATTCTGACTCATCTAAGTCTGTTCCAGCATTATTTGCTAATGTTGTATGGGATGACGACACCCGTGTTGGTAACACCAAAACCAACACCTGGTGCCTGGATGCAAAAGTTGAAGAAACACTTGACAGTTATGAGAAGCTGAGAATTGAGTATGACAATTTATTTGCCAACTGAGGTAATCAAGTACTTAAAATCAAATCTCTTATGATCAAGGTGGACAAACTGACTCACGAGAAGGATGATCAACTCAATATAATTGTCATACTAGAGTCGTCACTCACTAGAAATAATACTTTGCTAGAACGCGTGAAGACTGATTTGAAGAAGGTCCAAGAAACTCTCATAAACCTCAACAAGGGAAAGGATAATCTTGAAAAATTCTGGAATTGAGTATCCCAGATTCTTCAAAACATGGGATTGGATACAAGCCTGTTCATCAAAAACCAGAATCAAGTTAAAAAGTGGAGACGACCAAACGCCACAAGAGGAAAACAAGGCAATATGTGTGTCATCACTGTGGTAAACGAGGTCATATACGACCTTTCTTCTTGAATATTATTAGCAAACAAAATACGTATAAAAGGTCGAAGCTGTCTGCTGAGTTCCATGACGGTTTCCGTGTTGTTAACACCAAAACTGACACCAGAATCAAAGAGGTCTGGGTCAAAAAGAACGAGATCAAATGCAACATGATCTACTTATCTCTGAAATCTCATATTCTTGGAGCTTGGTATTTCAATAGTGGATTCTCTAAACACATGATCAGATCAGAAGATCTTCTCTCAAACATTGTCAAATTTCATGGAGGAAATATGAAGTATGGTGGAGGTGAAAATGGCCAAATCATTGGCCAAGGAACGCTTCATGTTCCTGGTATTGCAAAACTTGAGAATGTGTTGCTAGTTGAAAGTTTAATGGCGAACTTGATAAGTATTATCCAACTATGTGATGGTGGGTTCAGTGTCAAGTTCACCCGTGAAAAGTGCAAAGTTTATGACGAGGATGATGCTTGTATCCTCACTGGTCAGAGGACTTCAGACAACTACTACAAAATCAACGGTGATATGTTCTACAAATTATCTCAACTTAGTAGTGTCGGGGTATGGAACCAAAAGCTCGGTCATGTCAATTACAAGATGATGTAGAGGTTGACCGAAAAGGAAGCTATGAATGGACTAACTAAGCTCAACACTAAAATCATCCCAGTGTGTGAGGTATGCCAAAAAGGGAAGCAGGTTAGGGTGTCACATCCAAATGTGCAAAGTCTCACTACATCAAATTGTTTCGAGCTTCTTCATACGGATCTTATGGGACCACTTGAAGTAAAAGCCTTGGTGGTAAGAGGTATGTACTCGTGATTGTAGATGACTTTTCTCGCTTTACATGGGTAGAGATTTTTAAAGAAAAGTCTGAGGCTTTCAATGCATTTAAGAAACTTGCAAAAAAATTAAGTGATTGTTTTGGTGTGAGTATAGGTAGAATAAGGTCTGATCATGGAAAAGAGTTTGAGAATTCATCGTCCTCTAATTATTGTTCCAATATTGGTTTAACTCATGAGTTTTCTACACCTATCACCCCCCAACAAAATGGGATAGTCGAACATAAAAATAGATCTCTTGCAGAGATGACTATGACTATGCTTATCTCAAATGGGATTGCAAAACGACTTTGGGGGGAAGCAATAAATATTGTATGTAATATAATTAATAGGGTGTATTTTAGAACTGGGTCATGTGTTACTCTCTATGAATTATTGATGGGTAAAAAGCCAAACTTGAGTTATTTTCATATTTTTGAGTGCATTTGTTATGTGCTTAATGATA
Source organism: Phtheirospermum japonicum (assembly GCA_014905375.1). NCBI lineage: Eukaryota > Viridiplantae > Streptophyta > Magnoliopsida > Lamiales > Orobanchaceae > Phtheirospermum > Phtheirospermum japonicum. Next base: position 182,021 of record BMAC01000902.1, on the reverse strand, counting down.
GGAATCATCTTGAAAAACTTGACTCAAAGAGTGATAAATGCATTTTTATGGGATATTCTCGAAATAGTCATGCCTATAGAGTGTATAATATTAGGACACGTTGTTGAGTCAGCTAATGCCAAGTTTGATGATATGATTAGTGGTGTTAAACCTGATGAGGATAATGACTTGGTTTAAGATCAAAATCCTTAAGAAAACGTCGTTGGTATAGATGAAACTGCAGGTAATAAAACTGAAGATAGAGGTAGTGACGATACTGATGACATGACACCAGACTTAACACCAACTCATGCTGCTCCAGAATCAGATTCAGATGAGGATGATCCAGATGATCAAATTGACTTACATCAGAGGGATATTCCCTCGAGAATTCAGAGGAACCATCCTATGGATCAAATCATTGGGGATCTCGATGAATGAAGTACAAAAAAGCAACAAATAAACTTTAAAGAGATGGTGAGGTTTGTTTTCTTATCTACTAACTGTTCTAAAATTCGAGAATCCTTGTTTCTTTCCATAACAGAGCCAAAACGTGTAGAGGATGCTCTTAAGGATGACTTCTGGATAAAGGCCATGCAAGAGGAGTTGAATCAATTCGCTAAGAACGATGTTTGGGATATAGTTCCTTGTCCAGAGAACTCACATGTAACAGGTACGAAGTGAATCTTCAAGAACAAAATGGACGAGGTAGACAATATTGTGAGAAACAAAGTACGATTGGTTGCACAAGAATACACGCAAATTGAAGGTATTGATTTTGATGAGACATTTGCTCCAGTTGCTCGCATTGAATCGGTAAGACTCTTACTTGTTGTTGCATGCCACATGAAAATGTCTCTACATCAAATGGACATAAAAAGTGCTTTTCTTAATGGAGTTTTAAGTGAAGAAGTATTTGTTAAGCAACCTAAAGTATTTGTTGACCCTCACAAACTTGATTATGTTTTAAAGTTGAAAAAGGTTGTGTATGGATTAAAATAAGCTCCCACATCTTAGTATGAAAGGTTGACTCAACCATTGCTTTTCTTAAATTTTAGACGTGGGGAAGTTGATAAAACCTTATTTCTCCTTAGATCAAACAATGACATTTTAATTGTCCAAGTTTATGTAGATGATATAATTTTTGTATCAAATAACGAGCAGATGGTGAGTGAGTTTATTATGAGAATATCTGATACATTCTAAATGAGCATGGAAGGTAATCTCTCTTACTTTCTTGGTTTCAAATTAAACAGTTAGATGACGGTATTTTTCTCTCTCAGTCCAAATATGCTAAGAATCTTATTAAGAAATTTGGGTTAGAGAATGATACGCATAAGAAAATACCGTTAGTAAAAACTATGAAACTGTCTAGAGATGATGATGGTATTAGTGTTGATAACACCTTGAATAGGAGCATGATAAGAAGTCTCTTATATCTGACTGCTAGCAGGACATACATTATGTATAGCGTGTGTCTATGTGATAGGTACCAATCGAACCCTAAAGAATAACATTTGAAAGTTGTTAAACGAATCATTAGGTATGTGGCAGGTACAAGTGATTTAGGTGTTTGATATACTAAGGATACAAGTACTAAACTTGTGGGATAAACGGAATCGGATTGGGATGGGGCTAATGTGGATAGAAAGAGTACTACGGGGTTGTTTTTTCTTGGGTAATAACCTTATCTCATGGTATAGTAAAAAAAAAAATTGCATTTCTCTTTCTACAGCTGAAGCCGAATATATTGCAGCTGGAAGTGCTTGTACACGGTTGCTTTGGATGAACCAAATGATAGAGGACTACGGTTTACATAGTAGAATATTGACTGTGCTTTTTGATAATTCTAGTGCCATTGATATCTTGAAAAGTCCGGTCCAGCACTCACGAATCAAACATGTTGACATAAGGTACCACTTTATTTGTGACTTGGTTGAGAGGAAGATATTTAATCTTGAGCATATAGGAACAGGCAATCAGCTTGCTGACATCTTCACAAAGGCATTAGATATAGAGACCTTCTCTCATTTGAGAAGAGATCTCGGAATGTGCATTTTTTAAGTCGATGTTAGTTTTAATGTCATGACACCTAAACTGTCATCAGTCGTGACATCTGTAAGTTTTGCATGCATTTTTTTATTTTATTTTTCATACATATACTAAATACATTGGGTCTGATTGAAGTGCAGAAAGTTCATGTGTTGTAATAAAAAGTGATGGCAAAAATACTAACCTCTTTGTTTTGGTGATTGTGAAACATTCCCGCAGAAACTGGTTTTCTCCCACGTCCAAAAACAAGGAGTGTTAATTTTTCTAGCAATTGCTAAAGATAAGTAAGTTTCTTTCTCAAGTTACTGAAAAGATAATAAATATATGGATAAAGTCCAGTCTTTATTTTCACCTCCTTGAGTGATTTTGACGTAGTCATTAACTTAGGTTAAGGGGTATGTTTTCATTGACTTCACCTTGAGTAATGTTAGTTATAATGTCATCATATAAAAAGTAACACTGATCATGTCACCTAAATCAATTGCTTTATTTTTATTTTTTAGGTCATAATTTTTAGGCATCAATTAGGACATTCACACTTGGTGAAGATGCCATTTTGCTTTGTGTTCTGTTGCTTGTGCTTGCGATCTTCTCTGAATTCTCTTGATCTTGTTGTGAATCTTTCTAACCAAATGTTTCAGTAGTGTTATAATCGGAGGATTGGGCAGGTAATAAGGGTTAGTTTGACGAATGAAAAATCGCTTTGCAAAGAATTTATTCAACTATGGTGATGGTTTATAAAAATCTAGCTCTATCTCGGATTAATTTGTAGTTGAGATTTGTGATTTTTATTTGTCAAAATTGAGATAGTGGTTTAGTTGGGTTAAGATCGTGTGTCCTATATTAAGGAGGAGTGGGTGTTTATGTAAGGAAAGAAATCTTTTTGGGGTATAAAATCAGGAGCTGTGATAGTTGAGGGGTTATTCTATTCACTTTTTTTTCTCTTTTCTCTACAACGGTCACTTTTTTTACCCAAATAAAAGGTTAGGGATTTTCACCTTCTTCTCACTCTCGATTTTACTGACAACTGTACAATACCCTCCAATGACATACTATATTCTATCTCTTGGTTTTACTTATCTCTCTATTTGCTACAAGATTATTGCAAAATGTCGAACCCCTCGTCTCCGAGCAAATTTCCAGAGCTATCGGTGGGTGTGTGCCGCCCAGGTGAACAGGTTCCGGTGACTCTGCCAAGATTCACTGCCATGGACATCCGCGAAGAAATTGGTGGTGTTGTACCACCAAACCCGTCACCAACTGAAACTATCGCTGCCAACCGCTAAATTTTGAGTCGAACTTTTTATCTTTCAAAATTAAATCTAAGTTAAAAAATACGTGTCTACATTTTGAAAAGCAAGTTCGCTCGCAAGAGAACGGGGTCACAGTAAACTGGCAAGTTAAGCCGAGTCGATTCTCTCGATGAGTGGAAATTCGAAATTGATGAAGTTTATTATAAAAAAAATCACAAGTTCTAATCCTAAACACGCGATCGAAGGGGGGTTTTGAGTTGTGGAATTGAACGAACTAAATTTGAAATTAATCTTGCAACGAGAGTGTCAATCTCTTTACAAGATTCCAACAAATGATTAGCAAACTACTTGAACACTTTAGAAAGAGATTCAAACTACAAATAAAAGACAGAACATATCATCGAACACTTGGAGTGTAATTACCAACAACGATTCTAATAAGGTCAAATTCCAAACCAACAACCAAATAAGAGCAAGATTTAATTAACTAACAAGGCTCAACATATAACTCAAATCATTCACAAAGGACTCAAACATACTGTTCCAATACTCAATTCTCAAACAAGAAATACCAACGAAAGTTTCGAAACTAATAATTAGAAATAGTGTTTCGAGAATACTGAGTTCGTACAAAAATACGATCAACTAGAATGATGAAAGCTATGCTATCTCTAGATATTATGGGGAAAAGAAACTCTACACAATGAATTTGGGAGCTTGTCACGAACTCCAAATTCCTGTGATGAAAGATCAACTACTAAACCGATCGAATGTTTATATCATTTGCCTAGAGGGCTCTAACGAATTGTTCACTCTATAACGATGGTAGGAGAGATGTGTCGGATCTCTCCTCCAAAGGATGATGCCCTTCATATCTGACAATCCCCGGTCTTTTGTAACTTCCAAACCCCCATCAATGCCCACCGTAACTGAAAATCCGAATTTGTAACGCCTGCGTCTGGTCGGATGGTCAGAAGCATCCGACCAGAAGGGAGTTTCTACCAGCCAATCCAATTGGATGTCAGATCCATCCAACTGGATGTTAGTCCAGTAGGTTCATCCGCCAGGTCATCTGATCGGTGCGAGTTTAAAAGATCAATCCGGTCGGATGTCAGAACCATCCGACCAGATAAGTGTCCTTGTGGCTAGTTTTGGGCACTAGCTTTATCGTACTTGTCTCTCTGAATTCGTCAAACACTCTAGCTGCATGAGAAAACACAAAAGTCATCTCAAAAGGACCAGTTAATGATCGAAAACGCAAAAAGTTAAGTAAAAGTTGTAGAATGAAAAATAGCTTAGTCTTAACCCAAAAAAGATAACAAAAGGACTCAACATGACTCAAAGTATATACAAATACATAACAAATACGTACGAATCAGCCCTCCTCTAATAAGTCCTCAAGACCTGGTCTCTGTCACGGTAGCCTTAGACAATGTTTCGGAGGTTCAAGTTTTTCCCGGCCAACAGAGTAATGAGATTGATGTGGACAACCCTCTGAATTTGCCGTTTATTTCATAAGTATTTGGTCTAAGTGGGAATCCTGCCTTGAAATGATCACGCCAGGTTCAAGATATTCCCCCAGGAATAATTCCGGCAGTTATTCCAAAGAGTCAAGCAGGGGAGCAGCGTCATGTGCCCATTGAGCACATGAATTTGGTTGAGGACATCACGATTATGAGGGACTCAAATGATGATGATTACGTGCGGCCTGAAACTGTTGTCTCGCCTCCAAGTACTTCTACTCCACGACTGTCGACGTCCGCGACTCCTCGCCGGAAGCAAACTGTGCGCTTGGCTGACAAGAAAAATCTTCCAGCTTCTATTAAAGTCTCATCGGCCTCTACTAAAACCAGCTATTCTGATCCCCCGTATGAGATTATTGATTTTTTTCATAGGTGAGGTTGCAAGCTCGTCCACCCCGATGGTTGTTGATCCTCCTTTGACTCCTTTTAACATGACTCAGACTCAGACTGAGCCTGAGCCTGAGTATGATTACTCTTCTGATTTCGATAATGTGTTTTCTCTCTCTGAGCTAGGTTGCACTGAAAAGGGAATTGGACTCGTGACACGACATGCAGACACACTTATGATAAGTAAATTATAACATATAACAGGATACAACACGGTAAAATATTATATTTTGAAGTGTCCGTGCATCATAGTCTCTGAGATTCTATCTACCCTCAAGTCTAACAAGAAAAAGGCCAAAGCTGCTCAGAACATGGGTGCTGCTTTTGGTGATGTGCCACAGACTCTAAAATCACCTACAGCTGCTCCAATAGTGGGTGACAGTTCTGGTGATGTGTCACCGAACCTGACATCACCTGCCGTTGCTCCAGCCTCCTCTTCCAGCGCCGAGTTTGATGATGTTTCTCCTGAACGTGCACCTTCCCCATCTACTGCATCAGAACAGGTTTTTGGTGATTCCGATGACGTTGTTGTTCAGCCTATTCAAATTGAGAACATGGTTCCGGTCTCAACCATGTTTCTGACCAAAGATGCCGAGGAGCTTTTTTTTGCTACCATCTCTGAGGATTGATCGATGAGCGCCGCATCCCAGTCAATATTTTCAAACGACACAACCTTATTATTTTCTTTGAGCACAAAGGTATGTACTCTATAATTCCAACTGCCATGCCTTTTGTCCGTAATGTTGTGCTGAAGTTCTATGCCAATATGCTTCCTTTCATCGTTGATCCTAAGTCCGTAAACTTGGTAAAGTGTTTGTGCGTGGAAGTGTTTACTCTTTTACTCCTGCTTTAAGTAATGAGTTGTTTGGGACTAAAGACTATCATGGTGACTCGACGGTTGATGACATGAATGAGGTAGTCGAGATTTTGTCTGGTGGTTTGACTAAGGAGTGGCGTGAGCAATTGCCCAGCACACGATTGTCTTCTCTATATTCTGTTTTGCATAAGGTGGCTATTTTCAGTTGAGTTCTGACCAAGAATGCTACCATTGTCACACGTCCTCTGGCTTTGTTTCTGTTCAAGCTGGGATGTGGTATCAAGTTCAATTTTGGTCAACATGTTTTTGATGCAGCCACTCATTTGCTACAACTAGAGCAACCTCCTCCTTTTGCTTTCCATCCCTCATTTCCATCCTTCTGGAAGCCTACTGAGGATGACGTAATCACTGGAGATCCGGAGTGGTTTTCTCTGCGTGGTTAGCACAAGACTGGAGCACGGGTGGTTGATCTTCCGTGGCAGACTCCAGCTAGAACTGATGGTGCTTATGGTGTTCGTAACACCAGTACTAACATCGTCCAGTCTTCTGCTCCGGTAGTGCGCGCTCAAGTGGCGTTGCTTAATCAGCAGATTGATCAGCTCTAAGCTCAAGTTGGGCAGCTCCACGCTCTTCGTGACTTGTTTGTGGAAGCCCTTTTTGCTTTCTGACCAAAAAGGGGGAGAGGATGATGAGAGTAATGATGACGACGCTGGTGACGCGATTGTTGTAGATGAGGAAGGCAATGCTAAGGTTTTGGCACGTTTGGCCAAAGGGAAAAGGGAGAGAAAGTCGAAGAAGAAGTTGAAGAAGAGAAAGACTAGGAATGACAGGACTTCTCCTCGTTGGTCGAAGAGGACTCGTACCCATTAATTCTTTATGCTTCTTTGTGTTTTGAAAACAATGATTTATAATTGTGGCTTGTGTTATTTTTTAACAATATTTGTTTGTTAAGGGGGGGGGGGGGGGTTAACTTAGGGGGAGTTTGAACATTTTAGTGCGTAGTAGTTATTTTGTCCAAAAAGGTAAAAGGGTGAGATTGTTGAGAATTTTACTCTTGGTAATTTTTCCTTATTTTCCTATTAGTCATTTGCCTTTCTTGGGCTCAAAATATATTAGAACTCTAGATTTGTTTCCTAAATTGTGTGTAGGATTTTATTTAGTTTTCTAAATTATGTTTAGAACTTGTTTTACTTGTTTACCAAGAATAGGAGTTTTGTCCATTTAAGACAAGAAGAAGACGCAAGGAAGATACGACTTGAACAAGAACGAAGACGCAGCAAGGACACAAGAGCAAGAAGAACACGAGCACGTAGAAGACTTGAGACAACAATTCAAAACGCATACATCTTCAAAGTTGCGTAACCAATGGAGAAGATTATCACAAGCGTAGCCACAAGTATTTTAGTATCAAGTGTTGATACTAGTGTTTTTCATATATTACTTTTTAATTTTGTATTTGAACTTGAACGATTTAAAGTAATATAGTTTTCGAATTTGTGTACCCAGTTCATAAGCACGTTTGCTTACGAACAAAATTTAAATTGTTGTGTTCAAATTATTTTGATAATCCCGCTACTTTTTATATCCTTTCTGTTTGATGTTAGTTATGGTGTTTTAACACTAGACTTAACATCGTTTTATTTATACTTATCTACAATATCCATAAACCTACGAATTTACAAACCATGTCCTTGGGTAAAGATTAAATGTAATAATCAAGCAGTTTTATATGTTAAACAGAATACGACCTATAATGGTAAGTCGATACAGATGAGTCTTCGAGACAATTATGTGTGACAAGTACTTAAAAATGGAATAGTTGCCTCAAAATACGTATGCTCAAAATTGAATTTGGCAGATCCTCTAAAAGGATTGTCAAGTGATATGTTGTATACAACATCGAAAAGAATGAGACCAACCAAGGTCTACAAAGTGTATGGTTATCTTCACGAGCACCCCAACTTATGCATTTACATGTACGCTATGTTCAATGGGTACCAAAAACCTGATAGTTGATCTAATGTACACCATTTAAATAAATCTTATGGTGTTATGGTCTCTATTCCTATAATTTTGGTGTTAAGCGTATAAAGTAGATATGATTGCATATATATGAGGATTATGCTGCTGCCTACATATGAATAACTTGAGTTAATCTCTTAATAGGTAAATCATATACTTTTTGAGCTAGAATAATTGGGCACTCTTAAAAGGTGCATGGTTCATGACATGATCATTGTTGTTTTTTACAATCATTTGATACTTATATACACTAAGTGAAAATTCAAATTTTCGTACTTTACGATCATTGATATCTAATTAAGGGCAAATATTTATGTTAGGTCAGATTGACGTGTTATGACCCGCTCGATCATCTGAACCGATACTATAATATATTGATTTTTATACTATGATATATTAGTTTTTGTACTCGAAAGTATTGGTTTTCATAAATCCCTGACCCGTACTATAATGTATTAATTTTTGTAATATGATATATTTGTGCTATGATGTATTGATTTTTTACTATAATGTATTGTTTCTTGTATTACAATGCATTGGTATCACTAGTACAAAAATAGCTTTATAGAATAGACATTCTAGAACGGTTATTTTGGCTACCTTCTAGAATGTCTATCCGGTGGCATTCTTGTAATTAAAGTCATAGTCCTGGAACGAATTTACAAATGTACGTTCTGGAAAATTGAGACTGATCACATTTAGAAGTATATTTTATACCCGTTCTAGAATAATTACTTTTCACAACGTATATTTTAAGTACCTTCTGATATATTAAATTATTAAAAACGTATATTGTAAAATACCTTCTGGTAAAATAGACTTTCCGGAACGTATTATTCTTTATACGTTTTAGATATTTATAAATTAATTAATTAAATTTTCGAATAAGTTTGGATCACAAACCCCTTATCTCCTCGGTTTTCATTTCTTCCACAAAATCAAAATCCCAAAATTAGAATCGACCGCAAATTCCTCGCCTCCTTACCGATGACGGCGGCTCTGATGCTTGGCGGTTGGGCAATTCTCCAGTGATGTCGTCACACAGGGACGGCAGTAATTTGGCGGCAAGAACATCCTCTGCACCTTCTTCGAATCCTCCACATCATCGGCTTCGGCAATCGACGGGGACGGCAGGGGTGCAGGCGATGCAAATCTCCTCTCCTTCAACTCGTCGATGAGCAGCGGCTCTCCGCCTTCTCCGGCGTCGACATGGAAGATCGATTCAATAGTGTGTGTGTGGGAGCATCGGTGTTGGGGCAGACTTTCGGCTACAATGAGCAGCGGCCCAGTTTAGCGATAAGGTGGTGACAAGATTCTTTCTTGCGATTGTTTCTTAATTAAAAAAGAGGGATTGGGTTAATCACATTTTGGTATCTCGAAAATCGTGATTAATAATTATGGAGGCTCTTTGATTCTTCTTAAATGCGCTTTAATGTTTTTGATATTGAATACGCCTTGGTTTTAATGATGTGCTTGTTCTTGCCTTCATGCAAGATGATTATTGCGTGCTTATCACGTGCTTGAGTTATAAATCGTGGTTAACCCTTCCATTTATCGAGGCTAACGAATGGTTCTCGTTCAAGAAAATGCAATTAACTTTGAGTTTAGTCCTTAAAAAGTAATTGCACTGATGTAATTTCTTTTAAAATCATTCCTCTTCCTAATGCCATGGCAATGCTTTGACTGATTGATGCATATTTCGTGGAAGATGGAAATTAACGATATTCTTGTGGCACTTGGAATGGGGAGGAACCCATCAAAATATCCTTCATTATGTACTGAAGGAACTTCCAGTTGGATCCTACATTTAATAGACTGCGCTGATGATAGCTCTTTCGATCAGGTATGCATCATAAGATTTGGATTAATGTTATTCCTGTGTTTGTGGTGCTTTAGTTACTTTTTCAAAACTTATATGATCTGGCAGATTAACTCTTAAAATGCAGTCTTTGAATTTCAAATTACTTGGACATGGGCTTTGTGAAAGGGTGCTTGAAGTGAGCAGGGTTCATTTTGTAGTGGATAAAATCATACAGGTATATGTGTGTACTTTATTAGTGAGAATATTTTATTGTTTATCTTCTTGGCTTTGTTGGTTACAAGTTGGATAGTACTTTCATTCGTAGTGACTTAACTGCATCTGCATTTCAGGTTCTCTCTTGTTATGGAAACCTTGATGCATACTTGATGGTTGCAGATGCTTATTTAGATATTGTCGTCTTGGAGAATTAGTCGGTAAATTTTAGCTTTCTCAGTAAAAGTGTTTTAAACATGTTGTATATGATATCAATCTTCTGATACCATTTATATTGTTTTGATCAAGTTAAGCTTATTAACATGTATTATTACTTTAAGGAAGGATATCCTTATGAAAATATAGTTAGGAATATCTTTTGGTGCAAGTATTGTCCTTGATAACTGAATTGGTTTTTAGTTTTTACAGTTCTACTAAGATCGTGTTTTTCCTAACGTGAAATCCTGAAAAGCATACACATGACTCACATATGCATTTTATGATCTCTCGACATAATTCGTCAAATTTCTCTGCTTTTTGATTTCCTAATGCAGTCCACAATGTCAATGAAGCCAAATGAAGTGATAACTTAAAGCTTTTTGTTTGTTACAGTGTTGATAAAGAACCAAGGTTTGAAATAAATAATTCATCATTTTGAGGGAATATGTAATGTTTCTTACTCGGCCATTTAAGTATATATATGGTCTATATGTTTTACAAATTTCCGTTTTAGTATGAATAGTTCTTTGTAGATGGGTTTGACTCTTTTATGACTTTTATTGTTAAAGTGAGTTAATTTATACGAGAATTTGGATTAGATGACTGTGAGAAATCAGTTTTTCCTCACTGATTCATTGTGCAGGGTACTTTCCTAAATGTAATTCTTGATGGAATAAATGAACGTGCAAGGGAGAAGATTGGTGAAAATGAACTGATCATCTTGCAGTCGATTTTCTTGAAAATTCTTAATCGTTTTTCCAACATAGAGACCATATTAGCACTGGTATGTTTTCAAGTGAATTTAGTTTTAATATATTTTTATAACTTAGGACTTTCTGCTATATGCAGTTGTTGCTGCTTTTGTTGATGGCATTTCCATTCCCCAATTTCCATTTTTGATAATTCAATTGTGATGTTCAGGTGCTAGCTTTTTCAAAGAAACGTGTTAATTTGTGGGTTTCTAGTCCAGGTACTGAATGATGATGATGAGTTCAGGAATTTGAACTGAAGATCTCATATCTGAGTTTCACATACAGTTCATGCATTAAAAAGTTATGGATCATCTTTGATTGCCCCGGTTTTGCAAGCATTTCAGTACTCTTTTTTTTTTTTAATGGCATAACAACTCTGACAAGACACTTTTTTTGAAACTATTGAACTTTTATTACCTTGGGAGTTTGAGAAGATTTTCACTTAGAGTAATCTATACTTCTTTCCAATTGTACTTTGCAAGTGGTTCTAGATATTCAAATCTCTTTGTTTTCCAATTAATTACTCTAGAGACTTAAATTATTTTAAAAAATCGTATTACTTGTCTTATTACCCATTTGCTACAACGTGTAGTGCTGAATTTGTGTTCTTACTGTAGGTGTGCAGATGGGCGAGGATGCTGATGGGATTGTTTCATTAATTTGCAAGTTATGCGGTTTGTTAGTGATGGTTCCAGGTCTTGTTTTCTCCCATGGTTGAATTTTCAAACTCTTCGCTTATTAAATCGCATTTGACGTATTCTCACTGAAGCTAGACTTGAACAAGGAGTGGACCGGATTCTGAAGCACGTGTTGTCTTTCTTATAGACTCCCAGTCATGGTGATGTTTCCATCCACTTATTTATTAAGCTTTGTTTAGTTTGCATTCTGCCTTGGTGGTGATTGTTCATATGTTGCAGGATACTGCCTAGGAAAAAGACCAAGATATTATCTGTAATCGTTTCCTTGTCAGAGGCATTATCCCATAATCAATTCCCTTACCATGATTCCAGTGTAGAGGTAGTTCAAGTAATTTAGTCTGTTTCTATTTTTACTATTTTAAGCTGCTGGTCAAAAAAGCTATCACTGATGCTAATATTTTGGTTTATTAATTAGTCCGCTCACGATTGCTCAGGAGACCCTCGCTCAGTTCCCCATAAAGGCTACCGGAACTGTTGTCGACTAGGTGCAGATGATTGGGATGAAGGTTTTTTTGCAAAACAAAATTATTCTTTTTTTTTTGGGTTTAATAATAGTTTTAGTTTGCTTTCTTAGATTTTATTGAATTTTGGCATATTTGAGTGATATAATTAATATATTCACAATATTTATTATTAGTGATTTTGGTTTATTCTTACTTTCATTTTATTTTTATTTTTTTAAACTTTTTAGAAGGTAACTTTTGTACACTCGTTCTGGAAAATAGACTTTACATAACAAATTGTTTTAAATCCGTTCTATAAAATAGACTTTTTCAGAACGTATTTTTTAAAATCCGTTCTAGAAAAAAGACTTTTCAGAACGGAATTTTAAGATCTGTTCTAGAAAATAGACTTTTCAGAACGGAATTTTTAAAATCCGTTCTAGAAAATAGACTTTTCAGAAAGGATTTTTAAAAATCTGTCTGAAAAGTTGTTCCTAAAACGAGTTTGATGACTTTCTAGAACGGGTAATAAACTTTCTTGAACGGGTAAATAATCGTTCTAGAAAACCTGACTTTCTAGAACAAATATAAATAACCGTTTTAGAAAATCTGACTTTCTATAACAAATATAAATAACCATTCTACAAAGTCAGACTTTCTAGAACGACTGTATCTAGAACGCAGCAGAATCCGTTCTGAAATGTCTGTTTTATCCGTTCTAAATGTCTTTGTTGCACTAGTGTATGAAATTTTTGCCTAACATATGTTTCGTTATTTCGGTCTAACAAGAGCATTGCCTCTAATTAAAATAACCAAAAACCCTAGTTGATATCCCAAACACTAAATTAAATTCGGTAAGATCTATTCATTCGGAGTTGGAAGATTTTAAAATTTGACTAATTAGTTTTCTAGTGTGTTTGGCCAACCAAAACCTTTGGGCAAACACTTGTGTTAGGCCAGATTAACGGGTCATGATTCGTTAGGCCATCTGACACGATACTATAATGTATTTGTACTGTAAAGTATTAATTCTTCATAAATCTATAACTCGTGCTATGATGTATTGGTTTTTGTATTGTGATGTATTTATATGTATTGATTTTTTATTATAATGTATTATTTTTTGTATTATAATGTATTGATAAAAAGTTTTGGTCTAATGGATGATCCGTTAATTCGGCCTAATAAGATTGTTGTCCAAACCTTTGAGAACAAGAAAATTTCGACTTTATAAATAGGACATTAAAATAATCAAAACATTATCTTACACCCCAATAACTAAATTATGTCTCTAAAAATTGTTAGTATTTATATTACAATCAAAGAGTGAGTCTTTGTATCACATGAGTGTAATCTCCAAATCGGTGAAAACCCTAATTAAAAAGGATTCTGGCTTGAAAGAATAGTAGTAAACTCATGGCGGAGCTTATACAATCAAAGGCGAGTTACTAAAAGTTTTATAAAAATAAAGGCGAGTTGAGGAGAATGAACTATATATTATCAGTAATCTTTTTCATACTTTACAATGAAATACACAACTATTTATAACAATATAACAGACTAAAGTTGCCCTAGATCCTGTGGTCAAAAATGCTACAGTACATCTGACAACGGCTAGCTATGATCTTGCGGCCAATAATACTACAATACAATTTGACAGCTGTTGCAGATAGGAGTGTACTGATTTAGAGCTGACATCATTTGACGTGGCGTAAGCTCCATGCAAACCTCTCGTGTTGAGGTCGACACTCACTCGACTTGAACCTATCAGGTCGGCACTCATTCAACCTTAGGTTAACAGGTCGCCAAATAGATATGCGATCATGCGATTTGAATCCATCAGGTCGTTGTAACTTATACTGTCGCTCAACATGACTTAAAAGAAAACCAGGGAGTGTCAGATTGTATTTTCTTTTATTCCATCAAATTACAGTAAGTTTTTCAACCGTGTATATGTAGTTGATGTGTGTCAGTGTGTGTGTGGCCATGCAGCAACAAACGGTGACAGCCTTCTTACGCTAGCTGAAATATTGAAGGGGACGGGCTTTCCTGGGGGAATGATTAATAGCTGTCAAGATTTACAACTATAATTGAAATTTCCTTTTCAGTTCATTTATTTTGTCAGTTATATAAAAATAATAATATGATGCACACAAATTCCTACTTGATGTATTAATTGATCATACGTATCCTCATTCATAGACTTAACAAAAGATTTCTCACATGACACATATAGTACATATGAAATAGAATTGAAATTCAATTAGGATTATTCATCCATTTATATTTTTGGAAACACGAAAAGGAAATATGTAGTAGACTCTAGTTTATCATCCGTCTACCTCTTATCACTTTTTAGGAATTGAGAATTATAACTTGATTTGATCATCAAAAATTCAGGATTTCAGATTGATATATACTTAGTTGGGTCTAATATTATAATAACCAAGTTTGTGGGCCATCTCCATATACCAATGTCTACAATAGTTAGATCCTTAATTTTGCATTAAAGCCATTCCGCCTATATATAGGCATGCATAAGGATGAAGATGAAATGCACTTTGAGCTCTTTATTCCTGTTTGTTTTGTCAAATCGTTAACTTGTTCAAAGAAATGGATAATAGGCAACTCAATTGCGGTGGTGTGACCAACGTGGCTGAGCTGGGGGCCGTTGAAACCCCGAAACAACGCATGCCTCTAATTGGTTCCATTCGGACGAATTTTATAGAGAATTACCCACCTGATTTTCTGAAAAAGGTAATCTCATTTTTTATATATAATAAACACTAATTAAACTTTCCAGGAACATCAAAAAGAAAAATAAAAAAAAAACATTCCCTTTTCCATTCGTTCCTTTTATTCTTTTTTTTTCCCCTTTATGGAGGTTTTATTCATTTTATCTTCTTGATTTTGACAGTAAAAATTACAATAATTGCACTAGGCAAAACAAACTGACCATTCTGCACTATACGTAATTTTTTTTTTTAAACATTGTCTTTTATTTTTGTTCCATTCTTAAATTTAGTCATTATTTAAAATTGTTGGGTGCATATATTTTGAATAGGTGATTGCAGAAATAATTGCGACGTACCTATTGGTGTTTGTGACATGTGGTTCGGCGGCTCTTAGCGCGAGCGATGAGCACAAAGTGGCGAGGCTCGGAGCATCCGTCGCAGGTGGTCTAATTGTCACCGTCATGATCTACGCTGTTGGCCACATCTCTGGTGCGCATATGAACCCGGCTGTCACTCTAGCTTTTGCCGCCGTCAGGCATTTCCCATGGATTCAGGTGGTTTATTTTTCTATATTGTTTATAATTTATAATTATTAGAAAGTGGTATGCCTGCCTGTGTAATTTTCTAATTATCTCAAGAATTAGTTATACAACTTGCAAGTGGGCTATTTGGAAAATAAAATTGTGCCAAAAAATATATATATACTATGAACTTTATGACTCTCAATTATTGAAATTACTACACAACTCCCTTGAAAACTAGCCCAAAGCCTCCCTTGGAGACATACATATATACTTGCATCGCTTTTTGCATGGCTAGTTGTTTTGACGGACCACGAGAGATAACGGGACAGGGATGTAAACGGGTAGGATAAGATACGGGTACGATCATAACAATCCGACACTCAATTATCTTACTCGTACTTTATTTTATTACCCAATTTTTTATCATCGAGTAGAGTATAAGTATTACCCGTTGGGTATCGGGTACCTATCAAGTAAATGGGTACTTGAGTATGTTAATTAAATTATTGTTTAATTAAAATAAACTTTATAACTTTTAATACTAACACTAATATAGTAATATAAATTATAGTTATTATAATTAATATGATTTATAATATATAATATTATATATATATATATATATATATATATATATATATATATATATATATATATATATCATGGTTTACTATAATTTGGTTTAGTTATTCTATTCATTTAAATAAAATCTTAAAATTCAAATTATTTTAAAAATAAGTTATTCCAAATATTATTAGTAGGCCCAAACAACTATAATTCTTAATATATTATACTAAAAAAAATTTAAATAAGTTATAACTAGTTATTTAAATGTGAAAGAAATGCTCTCTTACTTAAAGTAAATTATCCGATTATTATTAGTGTAATTATCTATATGACAAGGCCCAGTATAAATGATGCATAATCTTCAATTTATTATACAATCTTGTAAGATCGTATAAAAGTTATTGTATTTTTAACATGTAAATAACTTGAGCTCGAACATCTTTTTTTTTCCAAACACTTTAATTAACAACTTATTTTTAATCTACAATTTGTCAACTCTCATAAAATCTTTTAAGATTTGGAAGCTCATAAGATCTTTTAAATTATATAAGTTTAGTCAAACACCTATAAATTGTATTAATATTCAATATAATGAATTCCCAATACTTGATTCAAAATAACTTATTTTAACTTATTTTCGGAAAGTGTCAAATTTAAAATATGCATATTCCCTTAGTTTATTATACACAATATAATTTCAATTCTCTATCAAACATATATTATTAAAAAAAATCGAAAATCTTACTCCCTCCGTCCCACAAAGATAGTTCACTATTCCATTTCGTTCGTCCCACAAAAATAGTTCAGTTATCATATTTAACATACATTAATTTTTCATTTCAACACATACCCTTAATTAATATTCTTGAAATACTAGTTTTCTACCTCGTAAATTGAAAATTGATGATTACAATACAAAATATTACTATTCCAATAATAAATATACTAATTCCAACACTAATTTCTACAAATATGATACATTGATATTAATAATTATCGTTAATATTATAGTATAAATGTAATATAAAATATTTTATAAATATAATGTTTTGTTATAATATGAAACATGATAGCAGATGTACATTTTATATTATTTAGATCAGATATAAATAAGTTATATTGATATATTACATAAGATATGTGGGGTAATACAAATATAAATTTATAAAATTAACTATTACACATACTTTTTATATTACATTAATATAATTTATAAAATATTTCGAATAGGGTGTAATGAGCGTAAACGGTTGAGGTACCTATTAATGTACTAATCGGGTAATTCAGTTTAGTAATTGGGTAGGGTAACATGTATAAAATTCACACCTATATCCTAGCCGCATCCAACACTGTAGAGCGTACTGTCCTTGCCCAACCCGCTACCTGATTTTGTGTACCTTACCCTACTCGAGTCAATGAGTATCTTACCCTGTGGGTAAAATTAACAGGCTTAGATGGAGGAAAAAAAAAGACGTGTTTAATTTCTTTAGAGATCAAAATCTGAAATTTAATGATTAAATATTACAGTAAGAGATTTGTATCGTAGATAATGCATTATCAAGTCTAGGGGACAATTGTCCTGCTGGTCGTCCTCGCATTCGTGTCGGCCTAGTTGAAGTGGGTGGGCGTTCATTGCGGGGTTCAATAATTGTGGATAGAGCACAATATGCACACATAAGCACAACAACAGCCTATAAGCTCCAATTGATTTACCATCCCAATTCATTTCATTATGATTAAATATTTTACTCCAGAAATTTGGCTAGCCTGGAGACTGTGGATACTAAATAGCTGTTTAATTATTGGTTGTTACAAGTTAGGCAGCATTTATCGCAATCATTCTTAGCCAAAATAATCAGAAATTCGTCAATAATTGAGACTGAGAATCTTAAATTATAGTATATATAGAGAGAGATGATTTGGTTCAAAGATCTAATATTGCACAGTGCAATTATATGTCCAGTTGCTTTTTACACATTACTATAGTGCTAAAATCAGTCCAATTTTTTTAATTTAATTATATATATATATATATATATATATATTAGGTTTTAAAACATGCAATATGTATCTTAAATTGTAGATCTTGAGAATGTGATTAATTTGATATATATTTCGTTCAAAACGAATAAAATTTGAAAAAGTTATGGTTTGTTGAATGTTTGAGTTTCATTTCAAAATTTTGAATTTGCAGTTCATAGACGAAATTTGCGATGTTTTTTTATAATTGTAGTGTTCTTTGTAAACGTTCATATATGTCCAAAATATCATTTTTAATTAATTAATATATTTTTTTACATTATTACAACCATCAAGATTATTCAATCTAATGGTCAAGATGAGTCATAGATTCACATACAATGACGGGTTCTTATTTGAACCAACCCTATATATATATATATATATATATATATATATATATATATGCGCGCGCGCACACTAAATAGCTGTTTAATTATTGGTTGTTACAAGTAGGCAGCATTTATCGCAATCATTCTTCGCCAAAATAATCAAAAATTAGTCAATAAATTGAGAGCTGGGAATTTATTTATAAATTTCTATCTTAGAATTTAGTCATATGATATAAATTGAAAATTGTCGAAAAGCAGAGAATTGTAAACTCAGTTAGATTTATACTTGTTTTTATATTTATAATTGAATAAGAAAAAATATGAAGATTTGATAGTACAATAAGAATATACACGATAACACGATTTGTTACTCAAACCAGTTTTTATATAGGCAATATAAACTAAAGTAGTAAAAGTGTGTTTACTAAAAAGATAAATGCCATCTCCAACCAAGATGGTGTCAGTGTCACACTTCCTACTGGCTACTACTACAAGGACAGTGTTTTTCTTTCTTTGTTTTTCTACAGTTTATTATTTGTTTTTAAAGCTATATTTAAATTCCATTGAAAAAGTGGGCGATGAATTATTATTCTACATATACTTGGACATTGTATGGAGATTTTATTCTTCCTTAGAAAATTGGTGATGTTGGGCAGGTACCGTTTTACGCAGCAGCACAGCTGACAGGAGGTACCATTGCTGGGTTCACTCTACGTGTTCTCTTACACCCTATAAAACATGTTGGAACCACTTCACCCTCCGGAACTGACATTCAAGCCTTAGTCATGGAAATAGTTGTTACATTTTCCATGATGTTTATCACCTCAGCAGTTGCAACTGACACAAAAGCCGTAAGAAGACAGCACAGCCCACATCACCAAATTATTATTTGGTTTTCGTTTATATATATACTTGGGAACTTTTCTTTTCTTTTTTCTTTTCTTAATTTGTTTGTATTTCTTTACCTTGGTGGACTTGCATTTTTATAGATAGGGGAGTTGGCAGGGATAGCAGTTGGCTCCGCAGTATGCATCACTTCAATCTTGGCCGGGTGAGTAGAGCTCCTTTCATTTAATATTTCAAATCCAAACATAAATTAAATCAACTAAAAATTGCAAGTCATTATCCAGGCCCATATCAGGGGGATCGATGAACCCGGCAAGAACCATTGGTCCTGCGATAGCCAGCAATTACTACAAAGGTGTTTGGGTTTATGTAGTGGGGCCCATTTGTGGGACATTACTAGGAGCGTGGTCATATAATATTATACGTGTTTCCGACAAGCCAGCTTGTGCTTTAACACCACATTCATTGTCATTCAAACTTCGCCGGATGAGGAGCATAGATGAACACCGTGCACCAAACGATAATCTTGACCGTCTATGAGAGTTTTAGCCCTGATTGAAGCGAGTGATCCAGGGGTGATACTCATGTCCAAATATATATGTAACATTTGCAGCAGTTTGTCATGTATGCAAACTCTGAAGAAAAACGTGGTTCGGCTTTTAATTGGAAAAACGACTTTGTGAAAATAATTTCGAATGACTCAAAATATAACCCAAAAACCGGAAAACACTTAATTATGAAACCATTCAAACAAGCTCAATGGATTTGCTATTATGAGTTTGAAATTCTAAGCTTCAAATCCTTCTATCCATAATCCATATCCAACCTGGTATAATAGTTTCTACAATGTTTTCGAAGCAATTGGAGAATATCATGTTGAGTGTTTCTAGAAATACTCACCCGTACAGGATAATACTTGTAAAACAACAAAATGCACTACCATTCAAATTGTAAACAAGCCCAACTCATACAAATATAGATCTGTCATACATAAGAGCATGAAAAAATAAACAGTTCATTAACATTATTAGAAAATATGATTAAAAAAAACAAACACAAATCAATAAGGTATTTGCTCTAAAGACGGAAAAACAAATTCGAGTTCACGATTGAAAGTTTGTTTTTAAATGGAACACAGCTCTTATAAATAGAAAATAATAAATTGTTTTCGTTTCGCAATTTTAATTTGACCTTCACTGTGCGCAATATGAACTAAATACTTCTTGATGAGAATCAAGAACTCGTTGGGTAACTGTATATGAATACATTTTCTCAATTATATCAATATATATGTAAAACGTAATAGTTTTATTTAAAATAAACGCTGATCTCATAAGATACTGATAAATTCATTAGCAAACTGATTCAGCACAATATGAATCATTGTTGGTCAAAGTACTAACGTGTCCAGCGCATGCATGGAAGATATTCTTCATCGAGTTACAGCTACTCATCACATCAACTCTATATAATTAGACCCAAAACAGAGTCATGGCAAAAGAAATTTACAATGATATCTGCAGAAAGATTAAGAAACCTGCTCGCAAACTACAAAGCTTCCTGGGTTGATAGTGATACTCTTGGTGCAATTATCCGTTTTGTAGATCCCGACAAGCCGATCAGCCAACTCAAACATGTTATTCCGGAGGCTGAAATATTGGGAAAAGGCCGATATTAAAAACGAACATCTCAAAAAAAACATCCTACACAAGGGCAATTAATCTGGTAAAAAAATTGATTATGCGAAAATATCCACCTTATGATAATGAATTGTGCATCTTTGGTACGGTCTTTAACATAATGCCCCACGATCGAAACATTCTTGAAATCTTGCAAAGCACGAAGATTGAAGCCAATGAAATTGAGATATTAATTTTAAACCCCAACACACACACACACACAAGGAGCATACCTAAAGCAGCATCAATCTCATCCATAACATAAAGTGGAGTTGGTTTGTAGTGGTGGAGGGCAAAAACTAGGGCTAATGAGCTGAGCGTCTGAGATATATACATCAACAACAGAAAGACAACCATGTCAGATGCTCCTTATTAGGGTTATAATTACAAAAGGCAGCATCAATCTCATCCATAACATAAGATTCACTTAATTATATATATATATATATATATATATATATATATATATATAGTCATTTCAAATACTCCATCAAGATTTGAGTTTACAAATTTGAAACTTCAGAAGTTATTTCTTAAGCAAATGCAAACCCTTAAGGAGGAATTTGTATTTTCAGAAGATAAAGTAGAGTTTTTTAGAAAAGGAAAAAATGGGAAAAAGCTATGAAGCAACATATACTAATATATAAATACCTTTTCCCCGCCAGACAAGTTAGCAATATTTTTCCAACTCTTTTTGGGCGGTCTGACACTGAAGACAACACCTTCAGAAAAGGGATCCAACGAGTCAACTAACTCAAGTTCTGCATCACCTCCCAGTGTAATCATCTGTGTAGTGAGATAAACTAAAAAGCTTCAACAAAAATACAAAAGGCAGATGCGATTGCTGAATGGAACCAACCAAAGTAAGCAAAGAGATCACAGATTTCCATAAGCACATAAACACCAGCTGGAGCACAGGTCAAAAGACAAATACGAGAAGAAAAAAATCAGATTTCCGTCTTATTAAACCTGATACATTTCTTTCAGTTTCAACGAGATCGTGTTAAAACCGGCCATGAATTCATCTAACCTGAAAACGATGAAAGAAATATACTATTATCAGAATTAAGGACAGATAAATAATGGATAATAATAATAATAATAATAATAATAATAATAACAACAACAACTATTACTCACCTCCTCTTCCTCCATTCATCATATTGTTTCTTTATGTCATCACGCTCTTGAGTGACCAAATTAAGATCACCAACTCGCTCATTGTACAAGCTCACTTTTCTCCGGTACCTGAAGGAATTCTAATTTTATTATCTTAAAATAAAATAAATTATTATAATAATGCTCAGAAACATCACAGGCATATGGCCAAATATTCAGCAGATAACCATCATACTCTGCGATTGAGTCAAGATTTGGGTTCATGTCTTTCAGTTGAGCTTCAAGAAGTGCCACCTTCTCAAGAGCCCTTTTAAGGTCACTTGTTTCATCAAGTGTTACATCTGTCAGTACTGTTTGAAGCTTCTCTGGATCCACCAAATCCTTCTGAATCCTGTTACGATTAAAAGGTCACTGAAAAGAAAATCCCAGGGATTGTAATGTTTTGTGTTCTCTTCAGCATCATGTGAAGAAAATCACAGGGAATGTAATTAGTTTAAGAAAATGTAAGGGACTGGGAAGTATGTTTAAAATAGACATGTGCTTTCGGATGCTTAGAAATTGGAAAAAGAGAATATGTTAGGTAGATTTTGTCAACATGCATTGAAAACTACAACGAAGGCATTTTTCAAAAGGCTGTGAAACACTCGAAGACAAAAAGCTTACTGTTCCATGTGCTTTAAAAGAGCGGCTTGAAGATCATCAAACTTTTTCTTGTATCCTTTCCCCTTTATTTCCAACTCTTTACATGCCTTCTTCTTATCTTGTAACTTGTACTCAGTATCTACCTGCACCATTGGTTGAATTGGCTCAAGACAGATAAACTAACCATAAGAAGATGAAAACAAATTTAGTGAATCAGACCTCAGAAGTTCGCAACTCATCCACAATTTTCTTCAGTTTTTCATAGTCAGATTTTGCTTGACCCAGGACATCTTTGTGTTGATCAATTAACTACAAATATAAGTGAATGGTTATTTAAACATCAGTATCATCGACATAAATAGCCATATAACAAAAATATGGGCACTTACCTCCTGCGTTTTCTTATAATTCTCCTGAACAGAAAAGGCTTTCTGTTCAATTTCTTTAAAAGTGGAACTTAAATTCTCTCTTTCCTCCGTAACCCGTTCTTTCTCATTTCTGGACTCTTCAATCCCCTTTGTCAGTTTCTTAATCATTTTCTGACCTGTCTCTATTTGAACTTTACGGCGGTTAATCTCAGTGCTCTTTTTGTCAATGTCCTGACAAAAGTAAACTTTGGTCATTCAGGAACATTTGATCCCAATTTAATGTCTTTCGGAGAATAAAAATACACTTGTACTTACAGACTGAATTTTGCTAACTGTAGACTTCTGGTTTTTCAATTTTTCTCCACCAGCATTTTCTATTTTGTTCTGAAGCGCCAAAGCCTATAAACAAATGGTTGATATGAAATAAGAAAAGGGCAGCTATTTGCTTTCAAAAATCAGTAGAATAGTAGACTATATTTAAAGATTTCTAAAAGACGTAGAATAAGTTGATGAAACTACTACAAAATTTTAGAATAACTAGCATGGGTAAACATGTCAAAATATAGTGACCTTCTCTTTTAGTTGTTTTGAACAGAGTGTTAGCCTGTCAATCTCTTTCTCTTCAGCGGAAATATAAATTCCCAGTTCCTTCAGCCTATTCACTTCTTCCTTTGCTGGCACTGATGCTGCCTTGAGGGAATCTAACTGTTTTTCTAGATCGCCTAATAGCAACTTCAGACTGTCTATCTGCAATGGTAAATACAATTTCAAACTGTAGACATGGATAATATATGTAAGATTAAAAAATATATATCAAACAGCGGACCCACCTCCTTTCGGCCTTTTGCTAACTCCATCTCCAGGGGTGAAATTGACTTTTCCGAATCCCGGTAACGCTTCACTGCATCGTTTAATTTGCAGCGTACAGTGCTTAGGCTTTCAACCAAATCAGACAACTCCTTTTTAGCATCAGCAACAGCTTCACCAGAGACAGTAGCACGAATGGACGTCCCCATTTTTCCGCCGCGTGGCCTACTCCCACCACCACTCATAGTACCAGATATTTCAAACAGAGAACCATCAAGTGTCACAACACGCCAAGATTTTCCTCCATAAGCAATGCGAGTTGCCTACAACAGCAAGATTAAGAATTATTTTAAGAAAATCATTTAACAAAATGCTTATATTAAAATCGAAAGCACTTTATGATAAAGACAGTACGTGCAATTTCATAACGTTTCAAAACAATCTAGAGATAACGTTGCAGTAGGTTTCTCCGGAAGTTAAAGTATTCATGGGAGGCTTACAACACTTCATGACATAAGTAATTCAAAAGAACAAATAAATGGCCACATTAACACTATGGTCAATAACAATTCACATCAATATTCATGGTGTTCCTATGAAAATAGATTTTTTTTTTCCTTCATGCTTTAACAAGATAAAGGCAAGAAAGGTATTACTTTTATAAGGATCTACCTGATCAATATCTTTAGCTAGAATCGTGTTCCCTATTGCTTGAAAAAAAGCAGGTTTCATCCTCTCATCCTGCACCTTGATCAAATCAAATAGACGTGGAACACCCTCTGGCGTCACAATTTTCTCCTTTAGTCGAGGTATATGATGGGCTTGTTTATCCTGCGAATTAGAAACAACTTCAGCTTGAGAAAGAAAGATTACAGTTATATACACCCCAACTTTTGATTAAACTGGAAACCAAACATGACAAAATACAGTTTACTTGAGGGAAAGAAAAAAACGGTTGGTTTGAATTTTATTTACACAGTTAAAACTTCATCAGTAATAATTGTATTGTAAATATCAAAATTAACTTTTTCCTTTTATAAACTCCAATGGTATTCCTGCGTACTTAGGGAAACTGCAATTAAAATTGTCCTTTATGAAAGAACAATCATGAAGCAATTTCTCCAGGGCAGTTTTAAGAAGCACATAAAAAGTACATCTGCTAATACTCTCTCAACAGCGTCAAGCAGGAAACTCTATTGACGCTGATCACATAAGAAATTAACAATTATCCCTTAGTACATAAGAATTAGAAAAGAAATGACGTTGGAAAAAGAATTCTAAACCACAATTGAAGAATTCTAGCAGTTTAAATTAGACAGGATTTAAGTATAAGGCGCGAAGAGACTTATTATCCCTTTTACTTTGGTGAGTGTGACAATCAGAAAAATAGGCAAAAGCCAACATCAGCGGGCTTCAAATTAATGCATTTGACAGAGTAATGTCTTTTTTGTAATTAGCTGTTTTTATCAATTCGTCCACTAAAAACAACTGCTCTTCTAACATTCAAATGTCGTTGTGCTCAGTCATAGGTACACTGCAAGAAACAATTAAATCCAAAATTTTGCATAAATAATGCAGAAAGAGATAAAGTTGAGCCATTCATCTACCAGAATCATGAAAGTAGCAACACCAAGGTTTTGGCTGCGGATTAACTCGATACACGCTTGTGCGGCAGCGGTGCTTTCGACAACAATTTGATCAAGTCCAGGACATGCAGTCGATATGGCTATATCATATTTTGCTGCAGAAAATAATTATCCTTGATTAGAAGAATATAACCAACTGGATAGAACTAAACAGCACAGTATACCAATAATATCATGCAAACTATTTGATTAAAGAGTGTAATTATCATCAATCAATGTCATAAAATAGGGAGAAATAAAGAATAATAAGTTTCAAAATACAAATGCATTTTTGGGTACAAAATATTAACTAACTATTTTTCAACCATTTTTAAAATAATTATTATTGGTCTAGTACGAGTGATTCACCATAGCACTCGCATACTAAACCAATCAGTAAATGAATGAGCACATATCAAAAGTTGACAGAACTGATTTAATAAAAATGAAACTGGCAGTTAAAGGTAAACACACTCCATATAAAGTATAAAGCCGCAGAATTGGGGAGAGGCTAATGCATCCTATTCATTCAGTAAGCATTTCCATTTCATGCATTTTGGAGAATGATAATAATCCCAAAAGACCAGTGGAATTCAAGTCATGTTTAAAATAGTGAGTTCTCACCATCAATAGCTCCTAAATCTCCCAATCGGCCATATATTCCTAGTATGTGATTTGCTTCCTTAGCTTGGAGAATTGCTTTTAAAAGAGATCCCTGATTCTTTTCAGACTCCATAATTGATGAGAGCTCCACAACCTTTTGTCTCGCAGCCAGTTCCAGGGGCATCAACCTCTCTTGTTCTTCAAGGCACGCCTACAATATTCCAAGCCTCAGAACTTTATACTGAAAAGAAAAAAAAATATTGAAGAAAGCAAATAGTAAAATTGCTTACTTGCTCCACTTTACGAGCTTCGGATGCTTCAAGCTTGAGTTTCTCTAACTTATTCTGAAGATCTTTCACACTTGAAGTCTTCGTCTCAATTCTTCCATTTATTTCACTAATCTGTTTCTGTGCATCTTCATAAGCAGCACGGCCTGCTTCATGCTGGGAATGGATGTTAACAGTCAGTAAATACATAACACAATAACATGAAGCTTAAAATAATTAAAAAGCTCCGTCCGAGCTTATAACACGCCCAAAAAAATAATTATATAAGGAAATAAAGGTCACAATATATTTCGATACTTACCTTCTCTGTAAAAAGTTTTCTTTCTGCTGCAGCAACTTCAAGTTTTCCTCTATGTTCAATCAATTGCTTTTCCCAGGGTTCTAGTTCAGCGCGAACATCAGCAAGCTCAGTACGGAAAACTTCCGTTTCAACTGTTTGAAAGAAATTAAGGCTCCAATAAGAAATTACTAACAAATCAATAACAAGTCTGGTGCAAAACCAAGAAAAACGGGCATAGAAACTTTCGCCATTCTATCATCATCATATACTTAAACTGTCGACCATTAATTGCCAAAGATGATAACACCATATTCAGGTACACCTACTAAAATACTTTATCCTATACTTATGGTCAATCAAACCCTGTTATCCGAAGATACAGCAATCCGCAAATGCTCATCTGAAAATTAATTAAAAAAACATTCAAGACTATCATTTATAGGATATCTGATTTTGGATTACAAAGTAGAGCATCAAGAAGAACGAACTCCAACACTAAAGTTTTTGAACAAAGCATCCCTCTACCGGATAATGCCATTGCCATATATAAAATAAATTGACTGAAACTTATAAACAGCAACATAACCTTTCCATCAATGAAGGAGCCAAAGTATCATGAAAAGCATCACAAACGAATTCCTAAGTTTATCAAATACAAAAGTAGCAACCTAAATGTTGTTGTCGGAATGCTAAAAGATATGGATTAGTACAGAAACCAAGTATGTATTACATTAACCCAGTCTTGTGTGTGTGATTGAATACCCAGAGGAAGAGAGAAACTAACAAGAACAACAATAAGTAAATAAATTTGAATGAAACGAGGTACCTTTAGCATTTTCCTTGATTTCTTCCAAAACTCTTTCCTCATCCACTAAACGTTTCTGTAGCTTAGGAATATCTTCCTCAAGACGAGGAATCAAAATCGTAGAGTTCTCACACTCTTTGGTGAGGTCAGCAATTTTAGTAGAATCCTGAAATGATGAGAAAGGGGGAATTACGTTATTGATTTAGAAAGTAAGAATCAAGTCAATTCAAAACAACTCGCTCAATGCAGGCTACTGTTCCTTGTACCTTCTCAAGCTTATCGTCAAGCTTTGTGATCTTTTGCTTCAAATGCTTGTAATCTTCTCTATGTTTCAAGTCCTGCCTTTCAAATTCCTTGAACTCATCCTTGCAATGCCTGAGATCACTATCTAGTTCCTAGTATTTTCATAGACCAAAAAATAAATTAAAAGAATAATAATACCATTTCAAAAGTTTGATAGATTTTCGAGAAATTATCGTTGACATTAATACTTGCATAGAATAATATGAAACTAGTACTTTACTAACAGGTCAAGTGCTGGTCAATGTGAAATTGCATAGAAAAATAGGGTGCAAACCTCTTGTATCTTCATGTACTTCACATGCAAAGCTTCAAGCTCTTTCAATGTTTTGGTATTTTCTTGAATTTTCTCCCTGTAAAATACAACCAATAATATTCAGCACAAATCTGATTGTCTATCCAATATTCTACTAGTCTGAACAGAACCACCTTTCAGTCTTCACATTTGCTTCTAAACTTGAAACAGCTGCCTGCAGTTCCGCTATTTCAGTAACATTATTTTCAGAAGCTAGCTTTGTAGCTTTTTCTTGCCATTTTAACAGTGACAATTCTTTAAGCATGTAATCTTCTGCTTCGTTCTTGACACCCTGGTAAAGTGAGCAATACAAATGCAAAATCCTTAAGCACATATTAAAAAATCCAACAAGTTGTACACTTTACAAGCTATTTCATAACCTTACCTCAAGGCTCTCTCTTTCTTTCTCAGCTAACTTAACCATTTGAACTACACCAGACCTCTTTTCATTAAGCGCTTCCAGCCTAAAAGTTCAAAATGCATTAGAGAACATTTGAATTGCTAATATTGTGTGGCTTTTCATAGGATAGTGAACTGAGGCAAACAAATCAAGATATTTAGTAAGTTAAAGCAGAAGATAGATATTTACTTTGGCAAACAAGTACCTCTTTGCAAATATTGTGTGTTTTCATATAGGTAATGATATCTAATTAATTCATTCTGGGATCACTGCACATGGATATGATTTTCTATCTAACATAGACTTTTTAACAATACAGAAAGATTAAACAAGAAATTTTGCCGAAATCCTTCAATTCAAGAATTGTGTAAATTTTGCATATTCGTTTAACTGTATGGCAACAACACCCCGTCAAGTAGATGAGCAACTTGAAAATGATTGTTGCTTAAAAACTATGTACAGTAATGCAACAGGTAAACATGTTTCTCTCCAAGTTGAAACTCAACTTACTGCTTAAATGATTCATCAATTTTTTCTACATATTTGTTGGTTCCAATTATATCCTCAAGATACTCAAGAAAACCTTCGTCATGAGGCCCCTGTGCCTTTGGCTTCATCAGTGAGATTTGCTCGACTTCACCCTGGACAAAAAACAAACCCTTAGCATTGAAACCACAGACATAGCAACTGTGATTCCCATATATTGCATGACTTACCTGAAGAATCAAAAAGCGGTTGTTATCCAAGTCAACCCCTTTCCCTCTCAACAACTTGGTAACTTCTGTGAAATTGCTAGCTCTGTCATTAATATAATACTTAGAGGAGTTATCCCGAAATGCAACACGTGTAATCATAAAATCACTTCCAGGGACGACTTCGTAAGCCCCATCATCCTATAAGCAAAAAAAAAAAATTAGCAACCCTCACAAGGAAAGTATAACAGAACTAAAAAGTTAAAAATATACCAAATCCATTATCTCCTGAAAATGAACTGATACGCCAGCACTGTCCAAATTCTGAAAATTGGTGGAGTTGTGGATAAGCTCCGAAACTTTATTAAGCCTCATCTGCAAGTTTAATAAACTCAAATAAAGTTATAGATTGTCTGGAAACAGTCGAATAAATCAACTCTTCTGGTCTTTTTACCAAGAAAGGAAGAGTTTCTAGGTTCTTATTTCTTAACCTTGCACAACACACACGAACAGGAAAAGAGTAGACATCAAAGTTATAAGGAGATAACACTATCAAACTAAAATATCAGAACAAATAAATATGACAATATAATAGATTTAACTCCAACAGCTACAACCTCCAGGAAATTTACAAAAATAATATCAAATGAAGCATAATAAGTACCCCACCCCACCCCACCCACCCCAAACCCACCCCTCTCCAAAAAAATGACATAATATATGTATATCCAAATTAAAATCCTGATTAAATCTGGTCCAAAATGAAGTAGAAAAAGAAAACGTATAAGGTATATATGGTAGACAAAAATTAACCTGTTTGGCTCGCTTTCCAAACACAAAAAGCATCGCATCTATGACGTTGCTCTTCCCGCTTCCATTAGGACCGACCACAGCCGAAAAACTCTAAACATTTAGAAAAGAAAACGAAAAAACAACTCTTAAATTTTGCTGCCCTTATTCTAATTTCCCTCCAGCATCATTAATTCTCAAAATTTATTTAATTTCAAGCAAATCGAAAACCCTAACCTTGTGAAAAGGGCCAACGCGCTGTTCGCCCGCATAGGATTTGAAATTCTTCATCACCATCTCCTTAATAAATAGCCTAGGAGCACGGGACGCCGGCCGATTGGACTCGGGGACAAACTCGTCGCCGTTTGCCGTCGATTCCATGTCTATACCCAACGGTATTTGCTGAAAATAATCGAGGATCTGAGAGCTTTTTCTTGATCCTTCCTTACTCTCTCACGTCACAGACCCGCTCCTACAACGGCAATATTTTAGTTTAAAGGGGGGTGGAACTGGCAGGGAGGATTTGAAACGGACGAAAACAATGGGCGGGAAAGTGAATTTCCTATCGATTTAAAATGGGTCGGTTTCATATAAAAAAGACATGGACATATTTGCACCCTAAAAATTTATGAGTTGACCTATCTAATAAATAATAATATTTTTAATACGATAGAATAATTTTACTAAACTAACCTCATAAACTCCCTAATTTACACCTATCTAATAAATAATATATACAAAAAGGAAAAATGAAGAAGACAGATAGAAAATTGAGAAGAAAAGAAAGGAAAAAAGAAGAAGAAAGGAAAAGAAAATGCAAGAAAAATGAAGAATTCTTTTTCAAAAATTTTGCAAATAAATGAGAAGATGGATCATATTAAGCAATCAAACATCTAAGGTTAATCTCTCATCTTTGTGAAAATTGATGTTCCTCCAAAGAAAATTGAAAAAAAAAAAATCTAGCCTATCGTAGGGTTTAACTCTGGTTTCAAGAACAATGAAGCAGTATTCAGATTTTATTATATTTTTGAACAAATGTGTAATGTTCGAAAAGAATTTTAGAACAAATGTGTAATTTTCGAAAAAAAAAATTAGAACACTCTATTTTTAATAAGAAAATAAATTGTTCGAAGCAGATTTTCAAACTTGAAATCCATGTTCGAAAATCTAGTCCGAACATTGCCAGAAATTATGATGTGTTCGAACTTTTTCTCAACAGCCTGTTTATGTTCATGATTATCAGT
This sequence comes from Phtheirospermum japonicum, assembly GCA_014905375.1. Classification (NCBI taxonomy): domain Eukaryota; kingdom Viridiplantae; phylum Streptophyta; class Magnoliopsida; order Lamiales; family Orobanchaceae; genus Phtheirospermum; species Phtheirospermum japonicum. The sequence goes on along the minus strand of BMAC01000902.1, from coordinate 150,904 downwards.
TCAAACACAACTCTGGCAATGAGCCCTAATGAACCATTTTATGACGAAAAAGTGATGAAAAATGTACAAAAATAGAATGTGATTACTGTAACACTAAAATTTGTAGATAAGACTTGCATTATTGAGTTTTGTTTTGAGGTGGAGTTTGAAATGGATCTTGAAAGGTTTTGTGAGGAAGAAGATATTTTTTTGCTTTTCTTAATGTTTAAACTAGCACAATACCCATGTGTAACACACGTGTATTTAATATTATATATATATATATATATATATATATATATATATATATATATATATATATATATATATATATATATATATATTTTATAAAAGGAAAATTTCAAGTATTGTAATTATATAGTGTACGATTTTGATTTTTTAAGTGTGAATCGCAATATGATATCAACCATTTCACTACTATTATCTTCCAGTCGTCAATTTCAATTTATTTTTTTTAAGTAAAATTAATATTTTATGCCATTAAATTTCACTCTGTACTTTAGAAAGATGTATAGATGGGGAAAAAGTAAATTACTTAAGGGGGAAAAAAACACAAATGTAGTTACAAGAGAAATATGAATATTTATTATCGAAAATTCTAAATATAAAATTGTGTCTATAAAACTTGGACTATATATATGTATAATAGTTTAAATTCCAAGTAAAAATTAAATTACGGATTAAGTATATTTTGAGTTCAAAGTTTCCAAATAAACTAATGTCCAGTCATCCCAATGCCTCTATCAAAACTAATTATATCCAAAATTAAAATGAGGATGAAGAATTTATTATTTGTGAGTGCTAAAAGTTACTAAATATATAATTCTACTCAAATACTTATTTAGGATGAACGTTTTATTCTGTTACATCTCGTCCTATGGTTGAAATATATACTTTAGTTATTTTTTTTAGAATCTATACTACGAAATTTTTTTGTAGATTATAATATTTTCTATAGAAAAAGTCCGTAAAAGTTTTTGATCAATATTTTATAAAATTTCATACTCTAATGATATATTTTATAAAATTTCATGATTGATTTTAATATTTCTTCCAAGAAAAAACTTATTTTTCAATCACGAATCGGGAGTGTTTTATATTTCTTCCAAGAAAAAATTTAACTTTCAATCAGGAATCATCGGGAAGTGTTTTATATATTTTAGATCTATATTAGTTTTATTTTTTAGGTTGAGAAAGAAAATTATAGGTTTATTTATTATTTATTTAGCTGTTCAATCAGGTGTTTATTTAGGATAGACGTTTTATTCTATCACGCGTAAGGTTAAAAATAATTGTAATCATCCTACTTGAAATATATACTTTAGATAATTTTTTAAAGAATTTTTACTAACATCCATCGAATTTTTGAAAAAAAAAATTGATCAATATTTTATAAAATTTCCTACTATTATAGGTTTATTTATTATTTATTTGGCTGTTGAGATTTATTTTTTTGCAAGTAGAGATGCAGTGAACATGAGAGAGGGGAAAGAAATTCGCGCAAACATAAAAAATAAAAGAAAAAGAAAAGCAGCAGAAACATAAATAAAAAAAAGCAGGCAGAGAGCCACGTCGAAGCATGAAATCACATCTGTACACTTAATTAGCAATATAGGGTGGATTAATTTTATGAGAAGGTTATTTTTGTCTTTTTAAACATATATATTTTTGTTCCAAAATTAATGGGGTCAACTAATCAAATTTTGAGGTGTCAATATCCGGACCCAAAAAGAAATTCCCCCGATTAGCAAAATAAAAATGATAAACAAGTTGTTTATGATTCATAATTTTTTATCCACTAAAAAAAATACAACTCGTTTTTTTCACAAAAAACTCCCTCATTTTTTTCGTTTATTTCCTCCATCTCTCTAACCATCACTATTATTAACTTCTTACACAAACATCTTCATATGGGCTCATTTAAAAAAAAAATTTACCAAAAAGTACAAATTATATTCAATCACTATCTCATCAAACAAAATTCATTTCCCTAAAATATTTTTTCACTGTTCTCTAGTCGAACAAAATGAAAAGAACTTAAAGGATATCCAATCGCCGCCATTCCATGTAATTTTATAGTTTAGGTGACTACTGGATACCAAAAAAAAAATTCTCCATCAACTAGTGAAAAAAAAGGGCAAATAATTTTGTTTATGATTCATAATTTTGTTTCAACTAACAAAAAATACAATTCATTTTTTCCTCAAAAAAATTTTCTCATTTTTTTTCTCATTTATTGCCTCTCTGTCTCTCTCTTTCTCTCTCTCACACACACACATACATCTTCAATATCATTAACTTCTCACACACACATACATCTTCAATATCATTAACTTCTCACACACACAAACATCTCCGTGTGGGACCATTGAAAATCTTTCTACCATATAATTTTATATATAATCACTTTCTAAAAAATATACAAATCATATTCAATCACTATCTCACCAAAAAATGAACCCTATTAAAACATGTGTTATATTTCAACATTGCTTCATACTTGATTATATACCCCTAATAGTTTGGAAATTGAATCTTATTATAACATGTGTTATGTTTCAACATTCTTACATACTTGTTTATATATCCTAATAGTTGGAAAAGTGAACCTTATTAGAACCTGTGTTATGTTTATACATTGTTTTCACATAATTTCATAATTATTTGTATTTCTTAATAGTTGGTAAAGTGAACTCTATTAAAATATGTGTTATGTTATTACATTGTTTATACGTTATTTCATACTTGTTTCTATATTCTAATATTTGGGAAAGTGAACCCTATTAAAACTCGTATTATGTTTCTACATTGTTTTCACGTTATTTTTATACTCTAATAGTTGAGAAAGTGAGTCATATTAAAACATATTTTACGTTTATACATTATTTCTACATTACTTCTTACTTATTTTTATACCACATTGTTTAATACTTGTTTTCATAGACACTTAAATCATCTCGCTTGAACTTTATATGGGAGCATTATGACCGAAATACAAAAACAGTTAAAAATTCACCTTACGCGCGAAATTATAATTTTATTGCCTCTTTAACCTTGACTTCCAGGTCTCATCTCCACACCTTTAAAGTACATTTCATATCCACATGCATCATATGATCCTTCAATCAGGGTTTGGAATCGCACTTGCTCCAAATAGCACCAAAAACTAGAGAATAGAACATAAAGTCCTACAAAATGAGGAAAGTGAATATCATTCAAAAAATAGAGAATTAATGCATATGAACATAATATTCACACTCTTAATATATAAAATACTGATCGACGAATCCTCGACGCGCTATTTTGAGAATCCGTCTCCGCAAGAGTACGGAGCCGGTTGTAGGGCGGCGAGTTCTTCCCGAGTCGTGTCTCTCGAGGATGGATGTTATCGKCTTATCGGTTTCTTATTTGCTC
>BMAC01000902.1:112115-131673 GCA_014905375.1 Phtheirospermum japonicum | reverse complement strand
CCCCCTCCCTAAAAACATGGCAATCTCCTGATTGTCTTAAATATTAAAGAAAATAAGAGTATGGGAGATAAGAAAACATCCCTGAATTCGATGGTTGAGTCTCTCTAAAAACGCACGTGCAACTATCCTTCGTCTTAGATCGCGTGACTAGATTGTCCCGAACAAACCTATAAACAAAAACAAACAAATAAAACATGATTGCGATTAATTGCGACGCGCAAGTGCCCGGTGGCACGTATTTTTGGATTTGAAACAGCCGGATTGCGGCCAACGTCGTAAATGGCTGGGTTGCAGCTCATCAAAAGGTTGCCGGACTGCGACTAACTTGGGTCGGATTGCGACCTCGATCGACGAAATCATCGTAATCCATGATTGATGCGGTAAGCGGTAGGTTTAATGGTTGATCGTCATCGTTAACGCCTCGAGTGGAACTAGCGGTAAGGCCTTGCGGTAGCAAGCTACTTCTATATAACCGTTGTCCAGAACAAGCGATTTATCGTATTTTCTGCACATCAACACACACATAAACGTACCACGGCAATTGACACAATATATATATAAAAAAAACTAACCAAGAAGATAAAGAAAAAAATAAAGAAAATAAAAGAAAATAAAGAAAATAAAACAAAAACTAACCAACGCTTGGGTTGCCTCCCAAGAAGCGCAACATTTAACGTCATATGCTCGACGCAATTGTTCGATCAATTTCTAGCTCGGGGTAGGTCCACGAACTCCTTCTTGCTCCTATCTCGACTCTTCATATATTTCTCGTAATATGGCCTAAGTCGATGCTTGTGGACTTGGAATCTTGATTTCTCACTCTCATCGTAAATAGTGGCGACTCCATACTCATCCATCTCCTTTATTAAAAATGGTCCACTCCATGCGACTTCAAACTTGGTCGGATCAAACTTACGATCGGAATTATATAGCACTAGTTGACCAACCTTGAACTTCTCGTTAAAAGCTTCAGTTGACTTCTTCTTCTTCTTTGTCCAATCCTTGCTATTAGCCTCGCCCTTTTTCTTCGTACGTTTAAAATTCTTGCAGGGGTTGAGGGAAACACATCTTGAACGATTATGCGGTAGCTTCGTCTCTTCTCTTGGCTCAATCTTCGAACGATCTCGTTGTGGTCTCAACTCCACTTTTGGCTCATTTTGAGGCACGTCAAACCGCATGGGCAATCCATCATCAAATGTCTCTACATTATCAAACTCTTCAATCGTGTCGATGCTCAAGAGCTCATTCGCGCAAGAATCTACTAAATCAATAGTAGAACAAACGTTCTTAACAAACGACGCAGGATTATTGTGAAAATCTTGAAGTGAAAATGTCACCGTTTCGCCCAATACGGACATAGTCACCCTCCCCTCGTTTACATCGATCACCGTACGCGTTGTAGATATGAACGGACATCCTAATAAAATTGCATGCTCTCGATTCTCGCTTTGTACGTCACCAACGTCCATAATGACAAAGTCGACCGGCACTACTAGCTTGTCTACTTGTACTAAGACATCCTCCACAATCCCCAAAGGTACCCTTATCGTTCTATCCGCCAATTGTAATCTCATCGTGGTCGGTTTCAGCGGTCCTAGGTCAAACTCCTTGTAAATTGAGTGGGGCATCAAATTTATGCTAGCGCCAAGATCGAGCATCCCTCTTGCCGTTTGTCCATTCCCGAGAGAAATAGTTATGCAAAAACTCCCGGGATTCTTCTCTTTAGGTGGCAATGGTTGCTTAAACATATCTCCAACTTCTCTTATCAAAGCTACAGGCTGATTTGTAGCCAAACGCCTTTCCTTTGATGCTAGATCTTTGAAAAACTTCAAAAACGCTGGCATTGTCTTTATCACCTCTATCAGGGGGAGGTTAATATTGACATTTTTCAATAAATTATAAAGCTCCATGAATCTCTTATTCTCCTTGGCCGGACGTAGGCGACTTGGGAAGGGAACGTGATCATAAATGGTCAAATTCCTTGGTGGTGCATCGATGGAGTCTTCAGCCGCTGTCGAGTTCTTTTTCTTCAATGGCCTCGGAATATTTGGATTTGAAGATTTATGCATAAGATCGGTCGACTTGGTTGCATCTACTTGTGGTTGGGTTTCGGCCTCCCTTTTGTCTTCCTCCTTTCCTAACTCGATGCCGTTATCCACTATATTTCTACTTCTCAGCACATGAATAGCCGAGGCTTGTTCCGTTTGGCTTGGAAGAGTATTTTTCTCCTTCTTCAATGATGCCATGTCAGTTGCCAATTGTCCTACCATTAACTCCAATCTTCTTAGTCCTGACGAATTCTCAATAGTACTTTTGGCCATTTCAGCCATCATCGTTCTCAATTCTTTCATATCGTCTCGAACTCCCTTCATTTCCTCCTGAACATGTGTGAGGCCGTCTCGGTTCCGAATAGTTTTGGCAACTTGGTTCTGTTTCCAGACTAAAAGTTGACCAGTCGACTGAGCAGGTGTTTACATGTGTGGTGGTCTCTGCCCCGAATGTTGTTGATTCAGATAGTGCTGGATGGCGTTGACGTCCCCTCGTTGTTCGTTGTTGAACGGGCACATATCAGCTAAATGTTCGGGGGATCCGCATTGGTGACACATCGCATTAGTCTTCTTTGAAGAGGCCTTGTTTGCCCTCTCGGCCTTCCAAGCTGCCAATTTCTCCTCAAATATCTCTTCGCACTTTGCTTTGACTAATTTGCCATCATCTAAGTCAGGATCAGGGATGGAAATCTCATTAACTCTCAATTTACGAGGCCGAGAGTTGGTTTCTCTAGATTTTTCACTCAGTTTCTCCAATACTCGTTTTGCCTCGCGGGCTGTTAAATCACCAAAATCTCCTCCTGCTGCTATTTCAACTTGGCTCTTCCCCATGGGCGACAAACCATCAAAGAAAAACCGATTAATTATCTCGGGGGAATAGCTATGATGGGGGCATGCTTGTAAAAGTGATTTGTAATGCTCCCATGTTTCATGAAATAATTCTCCCTCCACTTGTTCGAAGTTAGCAATCTGCCTCCGAATTTGCCCCGTTGTTTGTGCCGAATAGTATTGATTTAGAAACTTCTCGCTTATCATCTCCCAATCAGTTAATGATATTGGTTCTAAGAACAGTAACCATGTCTTCGCCTTGTCTTTCATGCTATAGGGGAAACAAATCATTTGCATCTCCTCCCGGTTTAGGCCATGACCTACAAATCTGCCCACTTCATCGATAAAGTAGTTCAAAAACGCTAAAGGGTCTTCGTGGGCATTTCCTTGAAAAGTCGGAAGTAAATTAATTTGATGCGGTTTAATCTCTACTTCCCTTGCAGTAGGGCCAAGAACAATAGCAGACCCATAAAGCACAACCTTCGGGCGTGCCAAATCTCGTTGTCGAGGCGCTCGATCTCCCCTTGGTTCCCTAAATCAGTCATTAGCTCTCTCATAGTGGTCGTCATGCGCGTAATGGTGCTCGCACTCGTATCTCCTTCCGAAGTTATTTTGCTCGTAACCATGATCTTGATCCTCCAACCAATCATTCACGTGCCTTTGATTGTCAGCATACGCGTTATGCTGTAGAAAATCTTCGTTCCTAATTGCCACGTTCTCGATGTTGTGTTGGCAAATAGCATTGTTGTTCATCTCTTCGTTGTGCCTCACATTCGCCATATTGGGTTGGTGACCGATTACGTTTTGCTGCTGGTCGACTCCTTCATTTCTCCCCACATCTTGTCTCGCAATAATGGGGCGTGGTGACGATCTCGGTGGTGAATCGCCGTTTCGAATCGGATTCGCTTCTAACATAATGTCGAAAACTTGATCACAAGCAAAATCAGTTGTTGTTGAGGAATCGTCCTCGGGAATAAAAACGGGTCTTGGTCTTGGCGGATTTGAACGATGAATGTTGTCAATGAATGGTACAAGGTCGCGTTGAAGTGATCGCCTTCCTTGCATAAACTCAACAACACGTCAACGTACCAAATGGCAAAAACCAAGTAAAAATAATAGAAATAAAAAAAATAATAAATCAAACAGAAAATAAAACAAAAAACATCTTTAATTCCTACTCGTTGCTTTCCCGGCAACGGCGCCAAATTTTTGACTCAAACTTTTGTGCACCCCGTTTTTAATAATTAATTTAAAAGCACGTCAGTTTGCTCGCAAGTGTACGAGGTAACTATAGGGTGATGAGTTTGACTCGAGTCGTATCTCTCGAGGAAACAAATGTTCGGTCTTTCGGATGTTTCTCTCAATTATGAATAACATACATATACATTTGGGGTTTTAAATGGATTGAATTGATCATTATAACTAAAGCAATAATTAAAATAAATCTATTTAAACTAATTATTCTAACTAAATTATCAACTACGAGCGATAATTAAACTACTTGAACTCAAGAACTAAGAACTAATAGCAATGAATCTAAAAGCATGAATATAATAAATTATCACTAAGCAATGTATTATATGAATCTAAGATTAACGAATAACTAAGCATAAATCAATCGCATAAATCAACTAAATTAACCAGTATTCAATAACAAGCATAAACGATTAAACTAATTAAACTAGTTCTAGCATTAACTAAGAATTAAACTAACAATTAAACTAGAAATTAACTACTAAATTAACTAAGAGTTTAGAGAACTTATTGGAACTAATGAAAGCAGTAAAAAGCTCCAGCTATTCCRGAGKTKGAACGTTGATYTTGGGCGAAGAATGAATCCCGAACTCGAATTCGATGTTTTGGACCCGTTGTTCTTCGATCCTTGATCTCCGTCTTCAAATCTCGTTATGAGATGTGGGATTATTGTTATTTTAAGCTAAAATACCCTAGGGGGTCGTGTGTTCTCTGAAAATCCGAAATAATGAGGGTTTATATATATTTTGTATGACTTGGCGCATAAGAAACCCTAAAATCCGAATTCTGGGCCGTCGCATCGACGGTGCGTCGACGTAGCGTCGCTGACGCGTGCTGGTGCTCGGCAAGACTCGGCAGACTTGGTCGGCAGGTGTGCGCGTCGACTGGGCAGGTGCGTCGACGGTGTGCGTCGATATCGACGCTTCAGCAAGTAGCGTCGACAGTGGTGTGTCGACATCGACGCTTCAGCAAGTTGCATCGACGTTGCGTCGACTGACGCGGTCATGACTCGCTGACATGGCTCGCGTCGATGGTCACGTCAGTCGACGCGACTGCGCGTCTGTCTCCAATTCTCGATCTTTTGCTACTCGTTTCACCGGAAAGCTTGTTCTTCACTTCTTGAATATCGAACCTCGTCTATTACGCGTTAAACTCTTCCGGTTACTTAGCTGTAAGGTGAAAAACAACAAAATATCACCTACTTGCATCAATTACGATCAAAATGCGGTAAAATAAGCTGGAATTATAAAATTACGGAATTATGCTTAAATCATCCAACTTATACCAAAAACAAATATAAAAACGTACTAAAATACTAATAAAAACAAGGACAAATCTACTCTAATCACTCATGTGTATAAAAGATCTGTATAGGCTCAAATCATTACAAAGATGTGTGACTACCATAAGCTTGTGAATCGTGTTTAACATAAGAATGTATGTAGTTTGTGAATCAAAAGTGAGAAACACCACTGTGGGTGTTGAGCTTGTTGCGGTCAGAAGAAATCATTAACTAATTGATGAGGTTGGGTTGTTGGGGTGGGTGGCGGTGTGACCAGATTGTCATTAACCTCTCGTTGAAGGTTTAGATCCTTAGGTAATGTAGGGACACGAGGTGGAATAAGCCCGTCCATAGTGACTTGTAACTTTCTTTCTTGACGCTTCGATCTCTAGTTCCAAATGGTTCAAGGATATATTTTTCAAGCTTATGACCATTCACTACTTACGTAAACACTACCTATATTGAACCCTATAGTACTTATTGTCATAATAATAATAAAAATAATAATAATAATAAAACTAGTCCCCGATAATAAAGCCAAAATTTATTTATCTATATTTTAACACCGCAAGTGTACAAGTTTTTTAAGAGGAGTAGCGAGCAAGGTTATTTTCACAATGACTAACTATTCTATTAAGTACTAAAATTTTAGTAGTTTTAACTTTATCTAGAGATTCAAGATTTAAAGGATGTTTTTGAAGTAAGATATATAAACTAATAATCAAATTCAAGTAAACTAAGAACTTTATTGGGAGAAAATTCAAAAGGATGAAGATGGTACCAAGACAATAGACTAAATACTCATCAATCAGCATTTCCACTCAATCATACGAGATTCAACTCTAAAAAGCCTAAAGATCACAAGTCTTCACAAATCTCTCAATCATGCATAATATTTATGTCAAATCCCCAATATCTCAATTGAAATCATCTCTTGAGTTATTAACCATATTACCAAATCATGTATAACATTAGATACTTGTTAAAACATGGTATTTAAAAAAGTTCAAAGTACAAACATCAAATATCCACAATCGTCAAATATTCACATATGAATATCTAATTTCATGTCTTGAAATCAAAGGTGTTTAGTTAAACATGATGAATTCAAAACACATGGGCATGCTTATACATTCCATATTCAAACTATGAGAAAAAAGAGTAAGAACGAAGAAGTAAAGTCGCCACAAATATTTTGATTTGTCTTGAAGTATTCATCGTAGATTTTGCTCTTGGACTTGATTGGATCTCATCTCTTCTCCTTCTCCAAGGCTTTCAGGTATCCAAAATCGGATTCCTTTCAATTAAGACACTCATATGGGCTTTTGTAGACATTGGTTTCCTTTTTGGACAATAAAATGTGTCTTTTTCCTAATTTAACTCTATTAAGGACGCAACCACATTGTTCGCGTTTCATTCTCTTGAAGTATTTCTCTGCTAGCACACAAAGAAGGACACACGACCAACTATTCATGTGTTTGGTCATATGTTAGGTTCTTACCACTGTTTTAATCCTGAAAATGTTAGAAATCACCTTTGGTGCCACATAGGAGTTGTAGCTTTATATCTTAACTTTTCATAGTCACTTGAGTCTTCTCATTTGAGCATTGTATGAGAGCACTATAGTGAAAATACGAAAAATGTTACAAATTTATCTTACACGCGGATATTGTAAACTTTTTCTCCTCTTTTCCCCTTAACTTCCATGACTCATCTCCCCACCTTTCAAGTACATTTCACACTCATGTGCATCATATGATCCTTAAAGTAAGGTTTGGAATCACACTTCCTCCAGATAGCTCCAAAACTTAGCAAAAATAACATAAAATCTTATAAAACAAGCAAAACATAATATCTTCTAAAAAAAGGATCAATGCACATGAAAACGATATTTTCACTTTTAATCTTTAAATTTTACAAAATATCTCCATAACAAGTGAGAGAAATCACATTCTAATAGAGTCTCAATTGTGCAAGAGTGGTGAAGAGGATTGAATTTTAGCAACTTTGGAGCAAAAGGATGAGCATGTGCACGAGGGCACGAGTGGAGATTAAACACAAGGTGCAAAAGCGTGCAAAAATGATCAAAATAGACAAAAGTCGTACGAGACACACCTCTTGCGCGTGCTTCATAACCATGTTTGTGTTTTGGGATGTGAATACCCAAACAAAATGCCAAAAGTTAAGAGGAACACGACCTTGTCCTACTGTGAAGCAGGGTTGTGGTTCGTGGAGTGCATCAACCAACTGGTGGCCATGAAAAACATGTTATGTCGTGCTTTGAAGCAAGGTCATGTTTTCCACCAGCAACCAGAAACGGAATATATATATGCTCAAGCCATTTTTTAGGATTTCGGGCCCTCAGGCGTGTTTTGAGTCCATTCCATGTATTTTCGTAGTTCAGTCTCTCATTTAATGTACTTTTTGGGAGTATTTTGGGAATATTATAAAACATGGCCCCTATGTCATTTCTCAAGACTTTTGTAAGCTAAGTGATTAAAGTGGATCATTACGACAAGTATGAGATGAAGATGAGAAGAGATTGAAGTAGGTTTTGAAAAAAAGTCTCACACACACATCAAAAATCATTAATGCCTTATTTGGTCTAATACTCCCATTACCAGGATTGAGATTCTAATCTGAATGCTCATTTGTTCTACGACTCAAAATTCTAACCCATGATCCAAACTTTTGTGCACCCCAATTAAAGATATTTAAAGTTAAAACACGCAAATTTGCCCGCAAGAGTACGAGGAACTTGTAGGGTGGTGAGTTTGACTCAAGTCGATTCTCTCGAGTAAACAACTGTTTGGTCTCTAGATGTTTTTCTCAATTTACAAACTAACGTAAAGTACATGTACATTTGGGGTTTTAAAAGATTTTGAATTGATCATTATAAACTAAAGTAATAGTTAAGCTAAGGCTAGTTAAACTAATTACTTTAAACTAAATTATCATCTACGAGCAATAATTAAATTATTCGAACTTAAAAACTAAGAAGTAAAGCAGCGAATCTAAGAACATGAATTTAATTAACTATCACGACACAGTTATATCATAAGAAACTAAAAACGAATAACTAAGCATAAATCAAATCGCATAAATAAATTAAATTAATTCAATATCCAAGTATGAAACGATTAAACTAATTAAACTAGTTCTAGAATTAACTAAGAATTTAACTACGAAATTAACTAGGAAATTAACTATCAAATTAACTAAGAGTTTAGAGTACTTATTGTAACTAGTGAAAGCAATGAAAATCTCCAGCTATTCCGGAGTTGAACGTTGATCTTAGGCGAAGATTGAATCCCGAACGTAAAATCGAAGCCTCGGACTCGTTGTTCTTCAATCCTCGATCTTGGTCTTCAAATATTATTATAAGATGTGGAATTACATTTATTCTAAGCCCAAAAACCCTAGGATGTCGTGTGTCTCTATTTAAAAACTGAAATATGAAGGGTATTTATAGATATATCATGTCTTGGCGCACAAGAAAACCCTAAAAATGTATTTCTGGGCATCCACATCGACGTCGCGTCGATCGACGTAGGCTGGCTCTCGGCGTCGACGCTGCCTGGTTGCTTGCGTCGACTGGGCAGTGGCTTCGACTGACGCGGACATGCATCGACGCAACAGAGAGTTGCGTCGACTTGGCGTCGACTGACGCACTCTTGGATCGACGCTTCAGAGAGTTACGTCGACTTGGATTCGACTGAGCGTCGATCGTCACGGGCAGGGACTAGCGTCGATGGAGCGTCGACTGACGTAACTGAGAGTACGCCTCATCTTCTCGATCTTTCTGCTACTCGTTCACCGAAAAGCTCGTTCTCCACTCTTGAACATCGAACCTCATCTAATCACGTGCTGAACTCTTCCGGTTACTTAGCTATAAAGTGAAAAATAACGAATAATCACCTATTCTCATTAATTATGATCAAAATATGGTAAAATAAGCTAGGAACATAAAAATACGGAATTAAGCTTAAATTATCCAACTTATACAAAAAATAAATAGAAAAACGAACTAAAAATCTAATAAAAATAAGGACAAATCTACGCTAATCAACTACCCCACGCTTAATTGGTTTGTTCGTCCTCGAACAAATGATAAATTCAAAGTATAACTAGAATGAAAATAAGTTCAAGCAAAAAATCGTGTTGTGCTACATACATAATTTTGAAAATATAGGTACAACTCACGCAACGTCAATCACTCGACCATTATTACATTATCGCTCCAAAAATGAAATCATGATTCCTCACGAAGGATAATATATATATGTACGCTTAAAAGGACTCAAGTATTTTCTGCATGGGACGTGTATACACTCAAATCATACAAATGCAAGTACAGTAAATAAGCACGGAAAATCAATCTCTTTTCAATCGCAAATTAAGTGTGTTATCAAACTAAGAATCGGAAAAGGTCTTTTCGGGTTGTAATGTAAGGCTCTTTGGACAGGTGTGGAATATATAAGTCGTGTGGCTAACTCACAATCCAACGTGATCAATAACTCACCTAACCTATTCAAATCACGAAGCAATTTGCTTCACCTCGTTCAAAAGTTAAAATCCTCACTAAACACTCATAACGTAGCCTTTATACTTGGGCTATTTCTCAACTCGCAACTCTAAACCGACTTGAAGCTCAAACCACTTAATCAAAATTGAAGCTTATAATGTGCTTCTTATACAAACACAACTCTTTGCCTTTTAAACATTAGGCTTCATAAGAAAATAAACAATAAAACACAAGCCTTTATAAGCGCGTAGGCAATTACATAACACGATTCAACTAGACTCACCATCCTTCATTTTCTTCTTCTTTTTTTTAATATTTTATCCCCCTTTTATTCTTTTTATGTGGTCTTTATTTTTTTTTTCTTTTTCGAATGGTGGTCTTTTATTACAAAAATTCATAAATCCCTAATAAAATTTCCAAAACTCTAATAACCAATAAAAATACAAACTCCTACCCCACGCTTTTAATGGGTTAGTAGGGGTCAACTCAATAAAATCACACAATGCTATAGGCATGGATTAATTGGCTATGATTGGCTCATTCGGAATTTATAGTGGCTAAAATATATGGATATGGCCGGAATAGGTTTTTTCTGTGCCTTAACGTCATTTTCAAAGTTAACTACACACAGCGGTTTCAAAAAGATCTCAAAATAGAACCCACTCAAGTACATGCAAAGATGATAAACACTCAGGCTACTCACTGGCTTTTGCATGAATAAGTTTTGAATTGACGCTGCTTTTTGGGTTTTACAAAATTAATTGCGTCCAAGTACCATTTTACAATATATAAATAATAAAAATATATAAATAATAATTTTGAGAAAATTATGCACTTATACATGCTCAAAGACAAGAATATCAAATCAAACATAGTTAACTTCGATAGGCAAGCCATACAAACATAATTAAGCGCAGAAATAGCAATTACTCACGTCTAAGTATTTAATTATTATAGGCCAAATAAATTACACAAAAAGTAATAAAAATCAATACTCGACCACCCCCCTCTCTAAAAATCCCGGCAATCTCCTGATTGCCATAAATACATCAAAAATCAAAAAGAGGAAGGGAAAGAAAACATCCCTGAAAGAAAAGGTCGAGCCGCTACTCGTTGAATTGTGCAATCGGCCGCATCTTCAAGTCAGCGATGTGAATTGTCCTAAGAAAATCAAAAGAAACAAAATCAAATAAAATACAAATTTTGTTTTGGATTTTTACTTTTTCTATTTTTTTTTAGTTTTTTTTTATATTAAAAAGCCGAAAATAAAGATACAACGATTTTAGAACTCGCGGGAACCATCGTCTTCGGAGGCATCATCTACATCCATGCTAGGCATGGGATACGCCGCCTCAAAATGCTCCTCGAGCCTCGAAATGCGAGCTCGCATCTTCCTCAAGCTCCGACGGTTTTGCTCGTGGTTTATGTCGATCTTGTCGTCGATGATTTGGAGCTTATTGAACATCTTCAATTGAAATGCTCGGTTTTTCTCAAAAAATTAACCCCAGTCGGGACTCGGGACCGAAGTAGTACGTGGGGTCGGCTCCATCATTGCATCTCCATTCTCGTCGTTATGTCGCGACGAGGTTCCTCCTTGAGTCGAAGACTTCACTCGGGGTGGAGGGGCACGTGTCAAAGATAATGAAGTGGTCCCTAGTGGATGTAAACCATTTTCAGCCGGATCGACCCCGCAGTGACGGTCTAAGACGGTAATGTACGACGCGAAGAAGAGAAGTGGCGTTTTTGCTACCCGGCGCACCCTTAGTAACATTGTAGAGTCCTTGCAAGATCAACGGGTATAGCCGGACTTGACGACTGTCAAGAAGACATTGTAGAACGTAGAGCTCGGACTTGGTCGCGTACGTGGCCTCATTTTTGCACAAAATGATGTGACCGAGGATCTTGTAGGTGACGTAGAGGGCTTCTTCTTGAAGCTTTGTGCAAGGGAATCGCTTGCAATCCCCCGTGTTTCCCCCGATTATCATTCCCTAAAAAGAGGCTAAATCGAAGCCTTGAACGCCCAACGGGTGGTCCCCTTCGGTCGGGAAACCAAAAATGTTGCCAAATATCTCCTCGTTCACAAACACGTCGTACCCACCTAGCCTACATGTGAACGTCTCGTCGTTCCGGATTACTAAAGTAGTGAAAAACTCGAGCATAAGCTCGCTAAATCCGAGGAGGAGCATTTGGGCGAAGTACCCACAACCGAGGCCATCGACATAGCGGGAAAGGTCGATGGTGTTCCGAGCCATTCGAGGCCTCCTCCTCAATTCCGTTGACGTTCAAAATCCGATGGGTCGCAAACCCCCATTTTCGAATATTTTTAAAAGTGTCCCCTTCCTTTTTGTCGTGGATAGGGAACGGTGCGCCGTATTTCCACAAAATATCTTTGCGTTTTCCCGCTCGAGACATTATCAACCAATAAGAAATTTAACGGGAATGAAAAACCTTGAAAATAAAACTTTTTGCTTCTTTGGAGAATTTCGTCGAACACTTGGCGTGCTTGTTCAACCAACAAAATACTTGAGTAATTCTTGCACCAAAGCTATCCCAACACAACCAAACAATGATATAATAGTCCCAAGAGAGTTTTAAGCGAAGTACCTTGTCAAGTGTAGTTCGAATTAGCTTGTTACCGGAAAATTGCCCCAAACCTTACGTAGCCCGTTTCGGAGAATTCGCTTGTAGGTTAGGTGGTGGGTGAATTTCTGGGCAATGTGGTATGTGTGAGGCGAATTGCTGTGGAATGGTGATGGGAGTTTATAAGAAATTGAAGAGAGAATTTTTTTTTTTAATTTAAGAAGGAAGGATTTGAAGTTTGGGAATGAAAAGTGGAGGAAAAGAAGGGGCTAGGCGGTTTTAAGGTGTTTTTCTGGGTTTGGCCGCGGGTCACACACATACGGGTCGAGTCGTGGGTCAAAATCCGGTTTTTAAACGTGTTTTGGGCCGGGTACGGGATTTGCATCAACGCTGCGTCGATCGACGCGAGCCCAATTGACGCTATAGAGAGCGATATCTCGGCAGGTGCGTCGACGCCGCGTCGATCGACGCGAGCAGCCTCGGCGTTGACGCGAACGGAATTCTGGGTCGATTTTTTCTTCGCTTGTTTGATCAATTCTCCTCGTTCGAGTCCCTCCATCTGTTCTAAACAAATAAAAATCAAAATGAAAAATTAAATAAATTGAAAATAAGGTACAAAAGGATACAAAAAGCTCGGGTTGCCTCCCGAGAAGCGAAAATTTTAACGTCGCTTGCTCGACGCTATTCCGTTCGTTTAATTCTAACCGTACGGTGGATCTCCAGACTCCATCGACTTAAGATCTCTGTCCTTCTTTCCTCCATTATGATAAGGTCTCAGTCTATGTTTGTGAACTTGAAAAGATGATTTTTCGACTTCATCATACAACGTGACTACTCCATATTCGTCCATCTCTTTTATCAAGAACGGTCCACTCCATGCAGCCTCGAAATCAGCTGGGTCGAACTTACGTGCGTGATTATACAGCGCTAACTGCCCTACCTCATACTGCGAGTTTTTAATTTCCCTTGAGCGAACCTTCTTTGATTTCTTCTTTTTCGGTATCCAAGTGCTGTTGAACGCCTCGCCCTTGTTCTTTGTACGTGAAAATTTCTTGATGGGGTTGAGGGAATCATACATTGAATGAATTATTTGTGGCCTTGACTCCACTTTTCGCACGAATTTAGGTATCTTGCTCTCCATATCTAGCTCATCTTGAAACTCTTCGATAATATCATTTATGTCAATACCTAGCAATTTGATCAGATCTTCACCACTCAAATGCTTCTCGTCGTCAAACTCATCAAGCTCCTCATCGAAGTCATCTTTTTGAGTATCCTCTTCCTCCCTCCAAAATCTGGTGTCGTCCCCGTCGCCTAACTCGTCTACAACCACGACTCCCATAAGCCCGTGAATGCATGATGTAACAAGATCAATGAACGAACAATCATCTAGCATGGCAGGGGTAGGAGTATTTTGAATATCCTTAAGAGAAAATGTCACTTTCTTGCCCAAAACGGCCATGGTCATCCTTCCTTTATAAACATCAATTAGCGTGTGGGAGGTAGACATAAAAGGGCGCCCCAATAAAATGGTATGCTCAGTGCTCTCAGCCAGTACTTCGCCAACATCCATAACCACAAAATCAACCGGAATTACAAGTTCTCCAACTTGTACTAAAACATCCTCAACTATCCCCAAGGGTAGTCAGATTGAGCGATCGGCTAACTGTAGACGCATGGTCGTCGACTTTAGTGGTCCAAGATCAAATTCTTGATAAAGCGAATACGGCAGTAGATTCACTCCTGCTCCAAGATCTAACATTCATATTGCCTTTTATCCATTAGCCAATGAAATGGTGATGCAGAAGCTCCCAGGATCGCGTTCCTTTGGTGGCAATGGACTCTTAAAAACCGCGCTAACTTCCTTTGGCAATGTTACAAATTGGTTTGACGCCAAGCGTCTCTCCCTCGTGGCAAGTTCTTTGAAAAACTTCACATAGACAGGAATTGTTTTGATTACCTCCAAAAATGGCAAGTTGATATTGACGTTCTTCAATAAGTTATAAAGTTCCATGAACCTTTTGTTCTCTTTCACTGGACGCAACCGGCTTGGAAAAGTAATAGCATCCTTAATGGGCGTTGTTGACTGCTTTGGCGGTGGTGGTTTAGAAACATCGTTTTTGCCAAGGGCGTTATTCAGAATCGTCCCTTGAATGGATCCAGGAACATATCGATTAGAGGATTTATGCAGCTGATCTACTGGTTCAGAATCATCTCTCTTGCTAAGATTTGGTGTTTTATTCTTGACCTCGTCTTCTCGGTCCACTATGTCGTTATCAATCTTCTTTCCACTGCGAAGGACATGAACTACCGATGCCTGTTCTGCTTGGCTTGGAAGTTTACCTTTTTTGTCCGAGAGTTTGGCTAGGTGAGTCGATAATTGGCCTATTGCTGTTTCAAGTTTTCTCTGCCCAGCTGTATTCTTAAGGATAGCCTACTTCATGTCAGTGATTTCGTTTCTAACATCAGCGAGCCCATCTCGATTTTTAAGAGTCTCGGCCACTTGATTCTGCTGCCAAACCAACAGCTGATCCATTGAATGAACTGTTGTAGGCACCTGCCCTTGCGTATGAAAATTACTTTGTGGAGGCGGCAATGGTGCTTGAGCATGTTGTGGTGGTGGATATTGCGGATCGGGTGGCATATAATTTGGACTTTCTGGGCCCCACTTGAAAAAAGGATTATCACGTTGCGGAGTGTACTTCTTTTGATTCGTATAATTCTGAATTGCATTAACGTCTTCTTGCTGCTCAATATTGTTGGGACACATGTCAGCTAGGTGTTGGGAAGACCCGCATTGGTTACATGTTGCGGCCATCTTCTGTGCAGCAACCTTGCTAGCTCGCTCGGCCTTCCAAGCAGCTAATTTCTCGTCAAAAAATATCTCCTCACATTTCGCCTTGACTAACTTGCCGTCATCTAAATCAGGATCGGGAATGGAAATCTCATGAACCTTCATTTTACGAGGTCGAGAGTTGGTTTGTCTAGATTTCTCACTTTGCTTTTCCAATACTCGTCTCGCCTCGGTGGCTGTCAAGTCTCCGAAGTCTCCTCCTGCCGCTATCTCTACTTCTCGTGTCCCATGGTCCAATAAACCATCGAAGAAAAATTGGTTAGTCATCTCCGGAGAATAGTTGTGGTGGGGGCAAGCCTGCAAAAATGTCTTGTAACGTTCCCAGTTTTCATGAAATAGCTCTCCCTCCAACTGTTCAAAGGTGGCAATTTGCCTCCGAAGATGCCCTGTTGTTTGTGCTGAATAGTATTGATTTAAAAACTTCTCGCTGATCATATCCCAGTCAATCAATGAACCAGGCTCTAGGGACAGTAGCCATGACTTCGCCTTGTCCTTCATGCTATACGGGAAAAAAATCATTTGCACCTCCTCTTGTTTAAGGCCATGAACCACAAATCTTCCAACCTCATCAATGAAATAGTTCAAAAACGCCAAAGGGTCTTCATGGGCTCCTCCGTGAAAAGTCGGGAGTAAATTAAGTTGGTGTGGTTTGATCTCCACTTCCCTTGCGGTTGGTCCAAGAAAAATAGCGGACTTAAAAGGTACAACCTTCGGATGCGCCAAATCACACTATCTAGGTGCTCGATCTCCCCTTGGTTTCCTAACTCGGTCATTAGCTCTCTCGTAGTGGTCGTCATATGCGTAATGGTTCTCGCGCTCGTATCTTCTTCCGAAATTGTTTTGCTCGTAACCATGATCTTGATTCACCAACCAAGCATTTACGTGCCTCTGATTGTTAGCATATGCGTTACGCTGCAGATGATCCTCATTCCTAAATACCACATTCTCGATGTTGTGTTGACGCATGACATTGTTGTTCATCTCTTCGTTTTGCCTCATATTTGCCATGTTGGGTTGGTGATCGATTACGTTGTGCTGCTAGTTAACTCCTTCGTTTCTCCCCGCATCTTGTCTCGCATTCTCCACGTTTTGCTGATAATTAGCCCAATAGGCTCGGGGTTGTGGTTGTCCTTGCAAAACGATTGGTTCACTACCATACCCGTTTCTAATGGGACGTGGTGGTGATCTTGGTGGCGAATCGCCATTTCGAATCGAATGTGCTCCCAACATTGTGTCGGGAACTCGGTCGCAAACAAAACCAGTCGCTACTGAAGAATCGTTCTCGTAAATAAAAATGGGTCTTGGTCTTGGTGGGTTCGAACGATGGATGTTGTCAATGAATGGTGCAAGGTCGCGTTGAAGGGATTGCCTTCCTTGCATAAACTCAACAACACATCAACTTACCAAATGGCAAAGACCAAGTGCGAAAATAAAAATAAAAAGAAACTAATAACTCAAAAGGAAAATAAAACGAAAAACATCTTATATTCCTACTCGTTGCTTCCCCGGCAACGGCGCTAAAATTTTGATCCAAACTTTTGTGCACCCCAATTAAAGATATTTAAAGTTAAAACACGCAAGTTTGCCCGCAAGAGTACGAGGAACTTGTAGGGTGGTGAGTTTGACTCAAGTCGATTCTCTCGAGGAAACAACTGTTCGGTCTCTAGATGTTTTTCTCAATTTACAAACTAAAGTAAAATACATGTACATTTGGGTTTTTAAAAGATTTTGAATTGATCATTATAAACTAAAGCAATAGTTAAGCTAAGGCTAATTAAACTAATTACTTTAAACTAAATTATCATCTACGAGCAATAATTAAATTATTCGAACTTAAGAACTAAGAAGTAAAGCAGCGAATCTAAGAACATGAATTTAATTAACTATCACGACACAGTTATATCATAAGAATCTAAAAACGAATAACTAAGCA
Organism: Phtheirospermum japonicum; assembly: GCA_014905375.1. Classification (NCBI taxonomy): domain Eukaryota; kingdom Viridiplantae; phylum Streptophyta; class Magnoliopsida; order Lamiales; family Orobanchaceae; genus Phtheirospermum; species Phtheirospermum japonicum. The sequence goes on along the minus strand of BMAC01000902.1, from coordinate 114,369 downwards.
TAAATCGAATCGCATAAATAAACTAAATTAATTAAATATCCAAGTATGAAACGATTAAACTAATTAAACTAGTTCTAGAATTAACTAAGAATTTAAATACAAAATTAACTAGGAAATTAACTATCAAATTAACTAAGAGTTTAGAGTACTTATTGTAACTAGTGAAAGCAATGAAAATCTCCAACTATTCCGGAGTTGAACGTTGATCTTAGGTGAAGATTGAATCCCGAATGTAAAATCGAAGCCTCGGACTCATTGTTCTTCGATCCTCGATCTTGGTCTTCAAATCTTGTTATAAGATGTGGAATTACGTTTATTCTAAGCCCAAAAAACCTAGGATGTTGTGTGTCTCTCTTTAAAAACCGAAATATGAAGGGTATTTATAGATATATCATGTCTTGGAGCACAAGAAACCCTAAAAACGCATTTCTGGGTAGCCACGTCGACGTCGCGTCGATCGACGTGGGCTGGCTCTCGGCGTCGACTGACGCGGACATGCATCGACACAATAGAGAGTTGAGTCGACTTGGCGTCGACTGATGCACACTTAGATCGACGCTTCAGAGAGTTGCTTCGACTTGGCGTCGACTGAGCGTCGATCGTCGCGGGCAGGGACTAGCATCGATGGAGCGTCGACTGACGCGACTGAGAGTACGCCTCATCTTCTCGATCTTTCTGCTACTCGTTCACCGGAAAGCTCGTTCTCCACTCTTGAACATCGAACCTCATCTAATTACGCGCCGAACTCTTCCGGTTACTTAGCTGAAAGTGAAAAACAACGAATAATCACCTATTCTCATTAATTATGATCAAAATATGATAAAATAAGTTGGGAACCTAAAAATACGGAATTAAGCTTAAATCATCCAACTTATACCAAAAACAAATAGAAAAACGAACTAAAAAGCTAATAAAAATAAGGACAAATCTACGCTAATCAACCCACAACCAACAATTTCTCACACCTAACCCCACACTCATCTCTTTTATGACATCATCGTTATATTTAAAAAATTAAATATTACTAAATATAATATAATAATACATTATCATCCACTTTTTAGACATGATTTTACATCAAATACAATATAAAATACATCATCATCCACTTTCCAGACATGATTTGACATTTACAATAAAGAGTAAAGGATTTTGAATTCTATAACAAACAAAGATTCTTACTATTTACAGAATTCTGAATACTCAAGATTCTGAATTACAGGATTCAGAATCCCAATGAAGCCTAGTCCAAACCCCTGAGGAAGTAGATTTATATTTCTTTTTGAAATTGAATGCTTATAAACATGATTTATTTTCTATCTATTTCATTATTTTTACACCTCTTTTGACTTAGATTACATAATGAACTAACTTCATGTGTGTTTGGATGAGACGACCTTACATTTGACTTTGGGATTGGTTGTTAATACTAGTTTTTTTTCATATTATTTACTTGTGTTTTACTTGATTATCTCGATTTAATATTCATGGTATGTTTAATTGATTTTTATTTCTTCACTTTTGTTCGATTAATTCATAGTGAAGTGGAACCAACACGAGTAGAAGTACTTGAATTCAATCATAGAGATAAGACAACAAAAATCTTCCGTATTAGGGTCAATCTTATGGGGGAATTAGTTTGTCAATATTGCGACCTTGGGGGTTTTAATTAATTGGAAAGAAATTCAAATTAATCAAGTTGAGGTCAATATTGAATCACTTGAAAATGGTATTTAATAAAAATAAAGAAGTCATATGGCCCTGTTTTTAGAATGAACTAGTGTTTTGGTTTGGTTACGCTTAAGTGTTAAGGTTTGATTATTCAGATGCAATCACAAGGTGAGTATAGAGGACTCCATACTCAAACATGCATTTCTCATTCATTCATATCTCTTCAAAATTAGCTTCTAGTTTTTTGACCTTCATTAAACACATGTTTCTTGTTTTCATGTTTATTTTATTTTAATTTTGATACTATCACAATATCGTTTTGGTAGAGTAAATAATTTGTGGTTTGGGGGAACCAACAATCAAAAATACATTATCACTATAGGATTTAGATCATATGAGAACCAATCCCCTATCTTGAAATCTAGAAATACTATATTATATGTGATGCTATTTTAAATAATGTAAAATACCGTTTATATTTCTACATTGCTATTTTTAAGTTCACTTGATTATCACTATTATATTAATTAATATATACATGACTCATAAATAATTATGTAATATAGCAGGTTCTCATGTGAAC
>BMAC01000902.1:87781-112065 GCA_014905375.1 Phtheirospermum japonicum | reverse complement strand
CAATATAATATATTTCATTAAAAAATTATCAATATTCATAGTTAAATATTTCAAAATGCATCACCAATTCCTAATTTATTAAAACTTGTCACATGTCTCTCGCAAGTCACGAAAACTAAGTATAAGTGAATCTATACTCTTTTTTTTTTTGCAATTTATTTCCAATATTAACTACAAAAAATTTGTACAATAATTACATTCTATCTTATTAGGAAGAGTGGTCTTGGTTAAATTATATTTTTTTTGCATAAGAAGATCTTTTTTTGTGTATATGTGATGAATATGGTTGTTGGCAATACAGATCTTTCCGTTGAAGTGATCCTTGAGTTCCGGTCGATGAGAAAATAAGTGAGTGTCATTGAAGTGGCCGTCGAAATTCGATCGACAAGATTCTTATGGGCGACCCATCGAAGATCATTATGTATATTTTGTGCGATGATATATGTATGTTCTATTCGATGAATATTCAAAACACATATACAATCAATACAAAACGATATATATTCATCACGTATAATATCTATCTTTATAACAAAAAATACAAATATTCATCATTTAGAACATCCACATTCATCATACATAAAACACAATTTTCAATTCTCTCAATATAAAATCAATATAGTACAATTATACTCATCACATATAACATATATATTCATTGCACAAAATATCCATGTACCATTGCCCAACATACATATTCATCACACATAATATTAAAGCGAGAACTGGGTGCACCATGAGTGCATGGTATAATTTGCCCAGGGACTTGTGTGTGTGTGTGTGTGTGTCTCTCTCTGTGTGTGTGTATTCATGTGTATTAACCTAGTAACATGCTATATTACATAATATGTGATGTTATTTATGATTCATGTAAATGTTGATTAAGAGATAGTAAAAATCAAGAGAAAAAAAAAATAACAATGTACATGTCAAAAAAGAATACAAAGAATATTTTACATTACTAAAATTAACATTACATATAATGGAATATAAAGGGTTCATAGGTTCACCACCTAAGGGATAGATTCTCATATAATCTGAATCATATATATATGATTAGGTTCAAATGAGAACCATGTCCCTATATGTGAATCTAGGGTCAATTATGGGCCTAGGATCTAATTAAATGGATGGATCAAATTTTTTGTGTATTTCCTTATTTAATTAAAAGCATTAGGATTGTATAATAAAAGCACTACTGGTGTATATAACTGAAAATATTAATAAAGTACTGTGATTGTATAATAAAAGCACTGCTGGTATCTATATATATATATAAAGGCTAGCGTTTCTAAAAATATTTCTCAAAATTTTCCCTCCAAAATGACATGCTAAAAATAGTAGTTAATTTTAATTAATTGAAAAATATAAAAGTCATGTATTTATATCTATATTTAAGTTATTACTTACATACTTATTAAATCTTAAATATATATATTTTTGGATCATATTTAAATCTTAGATATGACTTATATATAGTATATGAATTCACATATATAGTTATTCAACTAAAACCTGCCACTACGAAATGTATACACATCTAATTAATTATAAAGCTGATACGATAAATTAAAATTAATATCTATAATTATTATCTATCACATTAGTTTATATATGACTTGCATATAAATGATTTTTAATACATTTATATTCAGATATACAATAAGTAAATTTATTTTTTAAATCAGAATATGACAAATTGACATTACAATTAATAAATCTTATAACTATCTATAACTATATAATAAGTGAGCAGTATAAAAGAAAATTATTTTCAATAATTTTTTTATTAATGAATGCATGGTTACCATTTTCTATATACAATAAAATTTTCTTACAAGGATATTTATATACTACTACCCAATATTTTCTCTACATCGTTAAAAAAATAAGTATAGGATTATATTATAATGTATATTTATGCATGATCAATGTCATTAAAGTTAAATGCATGACCAAGAATTTTTATAAAAGTTTGGACATATACTAATTGATTCACATTAGTTTCGAATCGATTCAAATCAGGTCCTACAATTAGTAATAGAAGATCAGTATGAATGAAAAACTTTGTATAATCTTTAATTTAAAATATTTTAATATCCCAAAGTTTCAAAATAACTAAAATATATAATAATAATAATTACTAAGAGTCTTCATAAATAATTATTTACTTTATATTAAGTGGCCTAATATATTATTTAACCTTCATATATAATTATTTGGTTCAATGTATGTGTGTTTAATCATATTTTAAATAAATAATAATAATTTAAATTGCCCTTGAATACAATATATTAATCCTTGACATCAAAATGGTAAAGTACGAATTATACCCTCCATCAAATATTATTTATTAAAAAGTAAATAATACAAAATAACCTTCATAAATAATTAATTAATTTGAATATGGTAAATCCAATTAGATTAATCATCTTTAATATTTAAATGGTAAAATTTGAATAATTTAAAATAGATAATTATCCCACTAAAAATATAATAATCTCCATTAATTATAATTGAATTAAAATTAAGATTTTCTACACAATCCCTGATCAAATGTAATTTAAAGTTCTGAAGAAAAATAAAATTAAGTAAGTAAATATTGCAGTAATCAATTGTTTCTAATGTTCAACTATCTTTTTTTTAATGGAAAAATAAAAGTAATCAAAACTTATATATTGCTGAAAATAACCAAAAAAAAATCCAAATCTTTATATTTATAACAATGAAATATTTAGTACTTTGTATACATAATTTCCTTACGTGTCTCACTCTATTAATATGAGATATTTTCTAATAAGCAAATAATTTGGTCTTTTAATCAATACATATTTAATTGACAATTACAATATATGATGACAAATAATAAATAGGTATGATTTTATTTTTTACAAAGTTGATCATGATGTTTATATTTCTACATAATTTATTAATTGTTCATTTGATACGACATTGACGATGTGGGTATTGTCCCCTTACAATTAGTAATGTTAGCGGATCACCCACATAAACTTACCTCAACAATCTCGAAAAGGAAAATTTTCAGTTAAAATCATAAAATAACTTTACCGGTATGAGAATGTAATTTTATGTGATTATCTTTGAAAATAATTGTTATGGATTCTAAATAATATTTAACGAACCTTCAGTTAAAACCATAAAATAACTTTACCAGTACGTAGAGGTACTTTTATATGATTATTCTTGGGAATAATTGTTATGGGTTTCAATTTTTTTTTATTAATTTTGGACATCGAATGTATTTTAGGTGGGTTTTTTTTCTCCCTCTAATTAATAGGAGAATAGCTTGAATGAGTTTAACAACAATTCATTTTATTTTTTGTTGAATATTGATTGGTATTGATTTTATTTATTATTCTATCATGATTGATTTTTTTTCTTAGTATTCTACTTCTAATATTTCATGTTCCACATATGGATATTACTTAGTTTTATAAACTTTAATTTTTGAAAAGTAGGCAAATGCTAGAAAATGTCTTCTATTTATAATTCAAGATGATTAAACCATTCAAGTATGATGTATGAGAGGGTGAATGATTCAGAATAACAAATTGAAAGTTGTTTTTCTATTTAATATGGTTCTTAATAATAATATTTTGATAAATAAAAAAGAATCGAAAAATATTTAATTGCCGATCAATTAGTATTTTTAGTGATTCTAAAATAAGAAAATCAACCACGTGGTATCTTTACAAAAACAACGAGACTTTATTAATTATGTACGTAATTAAATAACTCAATCGATCTATAGAGAATAACAAAATATCGATCTCATCATACATACTGTTAATATTACACGGTACATGTCAATAAAAATATGTTAGATGATAATTGTATATTAAAATTAACTAAATTACATTTAAATGTGTAAAATGATATTATAGGATTTATTTTAATGTTATTATGTTTTTTTCTTAATTTTTTAATTTTTAAAATACCGAGGGGATGAAATTCCCATCGATAAAATTCGAGGGCACTGAGTTCCCTCAGTATCACCGAGGGGAATTATTTTCCTTCAATACTTCACCGAGAGAATCCTCTTCCCTCAGTATTTTGAAAATAAAGAAAAAAAATATAATTATCAATTAATTAGTATTTTTTTGTAATTCTAAAATAAGAGAATTAACCACATGGTATCTTTAAAAAAATAACAAGAGACTTCATTAATTACTTATGTAATTGAATAACTCGATCGATCTATATAGTGTAATAAAAATATCGATCGTATCATAATATTAATATTACACGATACATGCCAAAAAATATAAGTTTGATGATAATTATATATTAAAATCATGTGAGTCAAATTTTAAATGAGTAATATGAAATTATAGTGTTTATTTTCATTTTATAATTTTTTTTAAATTTTCAAGGGTATTTTTTTACCCTCAATAGTATTTATTTATTTATTTATTCTTATTTTTCATTATTTGTCGAGGCATCAAATACCCAAGGTATTACCGAGGGCATTTGATTCTCCTAGGTACTTTCAAGGGTTTTATATTCCCCTCAGTACTACTGAGTTTTTTTTGCTCGATATATATTACATCGAAAATCCTTTGACATTGCCTTCGATAATAGTGACGGTAAATGTTGGAGCTGATTTACTGAAGGTTTTACCGAGGGTGTCGTTACCGAAGGTTTAATCCCTCCGTATTGCCATCAGTAAAAATCTCTCGGTATTACTGAGGGCAAATATGCTCTTGGTAATCCATTATTTTTTTGTAGTGAATCTTATTTCATATTTACCATATTTTTAATTTATAATAGAATACACAATACAAATTGAGATTACTAATAGTCAAAACAATTAAGACATTAAATTTAATATGATTTATAATATTTTATACAATACTACAAGTAGACATACTATTTTAAGAGTCACCATTTGAAAGTCAGTGGGAACGTCAACTCTACAAATATAATAACAAATATATTGTGTACAAAAAAAATTAAATAATACATACTTAGTGATTTAATTGATTAGAATAAATAATAACACTAATATTCAATTTACATATTTATATATTCGTGTATCGCACGGGTATAAAGGTACTAGTATACTAAAAGCACTAGTTCGCATATAATGACATGGTTCTCATTTGAACCCACCCCCCCCCCCCCCCCCAATATATAAATATATAAATATATATATACACTTATATGAAAGGAGAGGTGTGAAAATATAGTTAATGATGTGTAGGAGAGACAAAAAAAAATAGTCAAATAGCATAGATAACCTAATTAATTTCTTATTTATTTATTTAATTTTAATGTAGCATAACATTTCAATATAATTGAGCCACATAAGATAGATACGCTAATTAGATACTGTAAAAGTTTGAACTCGATCCCATGGTTGAAACTCGAGAAATCGAATTTTCAAACATACAACGCAGTTAGATTTTCATCGTACGAAAATTGTATAATTGTTGCTTTAGGCTTATTCTCGATCACTCGGAATAGGTTAGAGTTTCGTGCTGATAACGTGTAAAAGAAAAGGTATAAGGAGAAGACATAAAAGAGAGACGGTAGAAATTAGGGTTCTCTTATTCATCAAATACTCCATTTATATAGGTATCAAAGTACATATTTTCATAATATATAAATATAACAAATGCCTAAACTATCCCTCATCAATTATTTGTTGACGAATGCGCACTAATTGTGTTTTTCCTTCAACATTCACGTGTTTATAAAACAAATACAAGATCTCGTTCACCTTTTAGGTATTCTCTTTCACATTCTCTGTGTGTAAACATTATCTACATTCTTTACAATTTTCAAAACTTATATGTAGAAGCATAACAAACATGTCAGGCAAATTTTAGGAGAAGACACCCACTTAAAAAGTTGACTGTCAATTAATAAAATCATATTATTTTAATAATAAAAAAATGTTACAATTGTCTATTATGTACTTAGTTAATAAAAATACTTTTGTTATATTTTATCTATATACAATATAGTAATATTAAATTTGAAATTAGAATAAAGTTATATCATAAATATTTGTGAAATCCACTGGCCCCGAATTATTTCTTAACATTAAATCAATAGAGATGTTTAACGCATTAGAAGCCCACAGGCCGGTCAACCCATTTAAATCCGGTCCTATTGGGCCCAGGTCATTTAGCCCGCAACTACTTTTTTTTTTTCAAAAAGGTTTGGGTGCTGCGAAGAGGGGTCTTAAACCTCAGCCATTATATAGTACACCCTAGTGAACCTTACTGCATACTCCCCAAAATTACCCACATGCAAAAGAATTACAAAATCTTAATACCTAATGAATAAACTCTAAATAACATTAACGTCCCACTAAAAATCAAATTCTTCTACAAATTTGACTATCTCATTTTTCGCGCGATTCTTCCTCTCCCAACCCAAAACTGACTGTAAACCGAGATTACAATGATACAAATGATCAGAAAACACTAACAAGTACGAAGCACTACACTAGGTTTCAACTTCTTTTATAACTTCTAATTTATACCCAAAAAAGTAATTTTGCCATCCTCGACTCAAGTTATTCGACTCATCATAATAAATTTTAAGATACACATGCACTTAAAAAAATATATTTTACCGAGGGAAAAACCCCTCGATAATTACAAAAAAGCCCTCGATAATCAATTTACCAAGGGCAAAACCGAGGGCATGTTCCCCTCGAAAAAACCCTCTGAGGTAAAATTATTTGAGGGGACATATGCCTTCGGTAAATTTTTCGAGGGATTACCGAAAGTTCATTCCTTCAGTAAATCCCGAAGCCTTGAATCTGATTTCCCTTAAAAAATCGAGGGGAGCCTCACCCTCAGAAAAACTAAGAGCGTTCTACCCTCGGGTTTTTTGAGGGTAAATAGCCTTTAGAAAAAATGAGGGTGAATTTATCTTCAGAAAAATTGAGGGCAGATACGCCCTCTTGAAAAACCGAGGTTACAGAAGCCCTCAGTTTTTTCGAGGGCAATCAAATTAAAAATAATATTTGAAAAAAAAGGAAAAAATTGAGGGAAAGACGCCCTCGGTTTTTCCAAGGGGAATATCCCCTCTATTTTTTTGAAGGGCAGTCTCCCCTTAATTTTTTCCTTTTTTAAAAAAATATTATTTTTAATTCTTATTTTTAATTAAAGTACCCAAAAAATTAAAAAAAATTCATTAACAAATAGACAAATAAATTAACTAATTATATAAATTTCTGAAGATTTACAATTATTAAATTTGTTCAACAAAAATGTTAGTAAAAGTTTATAAAATAATTGATAAAAAAGAGTCATATGGCGGGGGAGGCTACAGCGGGTACTACTGTAATTAAGCTAACAGATCGGCCATCTGCAGTTCACTTGCGCTTGAAATTACTGTTGCTCCTGCCACTGCTGCTCACGTAGTAGCTCAGGCTTATTATATCTCTTCTCCATCGCTTGCTGAGCTCGTCTCGTGGCCTCTAACTCCTCCATCTGCACTGGAGCTGCACCTGGAGTACCCTCACATGAGTCATGTCCTGCCGGGGGGAGGAAGAACTGCTACCTCGAAAATCCTTCTTAAAAGCAACCAACTTCTTGAAGTAGCCGATGCGATAATGTCGACCCTTACTTGACCTAACGACGTCGAGATAAATGATTCTCAAGTTACATGATTTCTGAAGTAGCCGATACAAAATTCTCAAGTTACAATAAAGATTAATAAATTTAGACACAAAATAATAATTACCTGAAATATGTCCCACCATAATTGACAAATCTCCTCAGAGACTACCTTAGATTGCCACCCAGTGGGATGGAGTTCCTTCTCCGTGATCTTCTGAAATATGTTGGTCAATATGACCTCCCTGCTATGTAGCCTGTAATTGTGTTTGTGGTTACAAATATAATTTAATAATAATGATGACTAGAATTTTATAATCATTAATTTACTTACTTCTTCTCGGCGATATAAACATGGTATCGCCTCTCTGGTGGGCTCGAGTGCTGTCGGGATATACCCACATCGGACGGTGTCAGTGTAGCTAAATCTGGGGTCGGCGCTGAATGATCAGTACCAAGGCCCACGTAATCATCATCAAAATTAGCTAAATGATTAGTTGACTCCATATCCGATCGACCTAAACTGGATTTGCGTCCACGACCTCCCGACATTTGATAAAAATAAATATAATATGAGCATTTTACAAAATACCAGTATATATCAACCATTTTAGTAAATCCAAACATAAATCAATTAGTTAAAATAAGAGCGTTTTACAATATGAACAACTTACATATATTTCAACCAAACTAATCATCAGAACCGACACTTTCACTATTAAAGTTATCACCAAACTCATCTTCGTCTGTGTCTTGATCTGTATCTTGACCAGTGAGTAACATTTCTTCTGTATCATCATCTGCCTCATCACCAATTTCATCCACATCATTATCAGTGGGGTCGTGCAACTTGAAATATACATCATCTAGTTGAATTGGATTGCGTGTATCTACAGCTTCCTCTTGAAATGATTGCTCTGGTAGAGACTCGATAAACTCAATATTTGATCTCGTCTTGATTTTACACGTTGCCCACCAGTCCAATTTATCTCATTTGAAACTTTGGTACACACAATAATATACTTGTACATCCTGGGCAACAAGTACAAAAGGTTCATATTGACTGAACCTACGTTTATGATTGATTTCGACAAGCTTATAACGTGGAGGAACTTTTGTGTCTGTAGGAGTTGGATCAAACCAGTTGCACTTGAACAATAGTGTGTTTTTCTCCATTCACTCGCTGTATTCGAGTTATGCAATTTTTATGAGATGACCGTAATAATCATACTTGGTTTCCCATTAGTTTGATCCTTTAATGCATACCCCACTAGTCGATGTTGATTTATTAGATCCATGCTCGATTGTGTGAAACCTATAACCATTTATCTTACATCCAGTGTACAATTTCACACATCATGATGGACCTTCTAATAGGCTCCTGATGTTCACATCGATCACATTATTTGAAGGATATCTAGCCTATAACGTTGAAGAGTCATTTTTAATTTAGGAAATACATTAGATAAATACACACGGTAATTAAATGATATATATCTCAATATTTAATATCTTACGTAATGTTTGAACCAATTTGCAAATTCATTTTCAATATTTTGTTGAGCCTATCATCTGTAATGTTTGGTTGGAGACGTTAAATACTCTCTGTGTAAATACTACATCATTTGTTAGAAATTGAGTAAAAAAGTATTAGTACATAACATATTCTTGGACCTATTTGCAATTAGAAACTGAAAAGAGTATTCTTACCTAACATATTATTGGACCTCTTTGCAATTTAGCAAAACGTATATCCTTGCGGCGTTCTATTCTGCTTCCGTTAGGGATGTTTTTCCCTTTGTACCAAATATCTCCACATATTTTTTAAAAACTGAGGGAACCTCATCAGTGCCATCTACACCATCCTGACCGTCGTCATTTCTAGGCAAATTTGTTCTTTTAGTTAATACGTGATCTTCAAGATAATACGAACTAAACGTTGATGCCTCTTCAACTAGATATGTGTTTGCTATCGACCCTTCAACACTCGCCTTGTTTTTCACACTGTTCTTTAGTTTGCGAAGATACCTCTGGATCGAACTTTCTGTACCTACTTTTAAAAATAAGTTTACTCATAAGAGTACGAGGTCACTTGTAGGTTGATAAGTTGACTCGAATTGAATCTTTCGAGGAACTAACAATCAGAATTTTAGATGTTCGTTTTAACACAATAGCACACAAGAACAAGTATAATTGAGGTTTTTGATTTTATAAACTATGAATTGAAAAGCAAGAACTATTATTGAAAACTAATTAAGAAAATAGGATTGAAAATATAACTAGTGTTTTAGAAATAGAAGAGCGATTAAAATATATTAAATTACTACCATGATCACCAAGCATAAATAAACGAAATGAAATTGAAAGGGAACGATTATGATCTATATTATCTACTAGAACCAAAGTTCAAAGTCCGGAAAGAAAGAAAAGATTATCAAAAATCTAGAATTAACTAACAACTAATCTAGAAAGTAATTAAAGAGTTTAGAGTACTTATTATTATCTAGAAAAAGCAGTAATCTCCAACTATTTTGGAGAAACGAAGGTGATCTCAAGCGAAGAACAAATCACAAAACGAAAGAATGGAGTTTAAGAACTTGTGATCTTCAATCTTCAATCTTGATCTTGAATCTATGTGATGGAGGAAGGAATTGGGCTCTTTATGTGCCTTGGAACCCTAGGAGTGTCCAAAAACTGATTTTTATTGAGGTATGGAAGGATATATATAAGTTCCTAAAAATCAGAATAAGAATTTCCTTCCAAAAATACCGTTCCTGAGTCGGCGTCGATCGACGGGTGGATCGACCATGACAACAGAGAGCTCGTCGGCCAAGTACTTCGACCGAAGGGGTGTTGACGATTTCCACAGAGAGTTTGTCGAAGGGTCGTCGATAAGGTGGTCGATCGACGCCAGCCACTCATAGTCGTCGACGCTGGCGTCGATCGATAGTTGTTTCCTGCGCTACTTTTTTGTTGAGTTGGTCATTCTCGTCTCTCAGTTCTCGCAACGGTTAGCAAGCTTCATCCTTTTAGTACTGATCTTCTTCGGCTACTTTAGTTATATGGGTAAAAGAAAGAGAATAATCACCCAATTGCAACAGTTACGATCAAAACACGATAAAATAAGCTGGAGATACATAAATATAAAAATATTCTCAATCTATCCAACCTGTACCGAAATTAATAACATATCTAACTAAAATACCACCTAAATATATATAAATATAAAGACAAATGCATGCTAATCAACTACCCCACGCTTTATTGGTTTGTTCGTCCTCGAACAAACGATAATTTTAAAGAATAATAAGTATAAAAATAAGCTCAAGCAAAGAGTTGTGTCATGCTACATAGATAATTTTGAAAATATAGATAATTGCAACGCAAACTCAAACGCTAGACTCTTATTACATTGTCGCTCCAAAAACAAAATCATGCATCCTCACAAAGGGCAATATATATGTGTACGCTCAAAAGCACTCAAGCATTCTGTTTAATGGGACGTGTATACGCTCAAATCATCAATATACATGCACAATAAATAAGAACTGAGAATCAAAAACTTCTCCATCGCATAATAAGTGTGTAACTAACAAAGAATCGGAAAAAGTCTTTACGTGTTATAATGTAGGCTCTTTGGACGGGTATGGAATATACAAGTCGTGTGGCTAACTCACGATCTAACGTGATTAATAACTCACCAAACTATTCTAATCACGAAGCAATGTGCTTCACCTCATTCAAACGAAACCTCACTAAACTCTCATAGCGTAGCCTTTATACTTAGACTATTTCTCAACTCGAAACCCAAAATCGACTTCTAAACAAACCACTTAAACAATGTAGAAGCTTATGATACGCTTCTTCTTTCAAACTCAACTATTGCCTCTTAAACATTAAGGGTCATAAGAAAATTAAAATACTAAACACAAGCCATTATAAGCATAGGCAACAACTCAACAAGATTCATCATCATCTTTATTCATTTCTTTTTTATTTTTTTTCTATATTTTTTTCTTTTTCTTTTTGTTTATATTTTATTTTTCGAAGGATGATGATCCTTAACACTTTTTACAATATTTTCATATATCCCTGATCATAAATTTAAACCGCAAATAACCAACAAGAACAACTAACTCTTACCCCACGTTATTAATGACATGGGAATTAACTCAAAAACACTCATGGCTATAGGAATGGATATTTGGCTATGAGGGGCTCATTCGGAATTTATAGTGGTTAATATATCTGGATATGGCCAGAATAAGGGTAATTTATGCGCCTAATCTTCATATTCAAAGCTAACTACACACTGCGATTTCAAAGAGATTTCAAAACAGAACCTACTCAAGTACATGCAAAGATGATAAACACACAGGCTACTCATAGGCTTTTGCATGAAGAGATTTTGAATTGACATAACTTTTAAGGTTTTACAAAATCATTTGCGTCCAAGTACCATTTTAAAATATATAAAAATAATAATTTTGAAAATTTTATGCACTTATACACACTCAAAGACAAGCACCTCAAATTACACATAGTCAACTTTGACAGGATAAACCTGACAAACACAATAAAGCGCAGGGATTGCAATCAATCACGTTCAAATACTAGCTATTACAAAACCATGAATTCAAATTGTACAAATATAAAACACAAATCACACTTAACTACCATCCCCCTCCCTAAAAATCCGTCAATCTCCGAATTGCCATAAATATATATAAAAATCAAATCAAAAGAGAAAAGGAGTAAGAAAAACGTCCCTAAAGATTAAATATTCGAGCTGCTCCAAATAGAACAGTGTAATCATCCAATCGTCTTGAATCGCCTGATTTAGATTGTCTTGATTAATAAACTACGACAACAAACAAACAAACAAAACACATAACAAACTAACTAATTTGTTTGGATTTTCCTGAATTTTCGATTATTTTTTCAAGTAGAGGGGAACAAAACATACGAGCATAAGATAAAAAAAATCTAAAATAATTAAAATAAACAATCCCCAAGTCAAAATAACAAAAGAAACAAAATAACTAACTAGAATGAGCTACACTAAACATCAAAAGAATTCACGGAACTAAGGCTCAAGGGTGATTTAGGTCCATAAAGTAAGTCGTTAAGCCTCTCGACCTCTAGAGTAAGCTCATCAATCCTCTTATTTGCTTCCGCAAGATACCCCTCCATCTTGTCAATATTAAACATATGTGTCGCTTCATTAAGCAAAAGCTCGTGATTTTAAGATGTTAAATCCTGAATCGTCGCTCTCACCTCAGACAATTGACTTTGAAACGCATCCAATGCCTCTTCATGTTCTTCCCGTCTCACCATTCCATGCTCTAGTCGTAAGCGTGGCTGGTTTTGCGTCATCTTCACCTACAAGGCTTATGGCAGAACTTGGTGGTTGGGAAATGATCAAAGCGTGGAAAGGGATTGAAAAGTTATGAAGAATAGCGTACTTATGAAAGGTTTATATAAGATTTAAATCCGGAGAATAAGAGTCCTATATTTTCCTAACATAAGGAAGGTAGGATTCGTTAATTAAAACTTACCTAATCAAAACATAACTCATAGAAGGAAATAGGTCAAGACTCCTTAATTAAACTAAAACTTACCATAGCAAAACTTACCTTCTCAAAACTTACCATATCAAGGTGGGTATCCAAGAATCCCATCCAAAATCCACTCCCAAAATTTGTTGCACTTACCAATTAACGTAACGAGGGTTCCGCAGTTGACGGGCCGTTGATCAATAGAGAGCTCATCGACCCATGACGTCGACCGATGATGCTTCAATGATTGCAATAGAGAGTTCGTCGACGGGTTGTCGGTTGTCCTGTCGATCGACGCCGGCAGCAATGTGGCCTGGATACCGTGTCGACGCTGGCCGTCGATTGACGGCAGCTTCCCTGCGCATCATTTTTCGCTTGATGATCAACGTTCTTCAGCGAGAATTCCTCCAACTGTTCTAAAACAAACTGAAGCAAAGAAAAACACGACAAAACACAAAAACAAAGAAAATTGAGAGAGAATAATATACAGAAATCGCAAAAGGATACGAAAAGGCTTGGGTTGCCTCCCAAGAAGCGCATCTTTTAACGTCGTTTGCTCGATGAGACTTCTAGCGATCAATCTTCACCCTGAGGTGGATCCCACTACAAGAAATCACATTTTTGATGACGATTTTTTTCCACGCATAAAATGTAGTCATAACATGTTTATCAATAGTGACGAATTTTAGTTTTGTCATTGAAAATTACATTTTTACGACAATATTTATTTGTGTCATCATCGATCTAGTTTTTCGTCATTAATTCGCATATTTGATGATGTTTAAATGGATTTTGGCACTATAATGGAATGGCGAAAGAAATGGGTAGGAGAGACCTGTCGGCGATAAACTAGTAATCAATGGCGACGATATTTGATGTCACAATAAGTGTTTATTCGTGACAACACTATATTTTATAATTATTCTTTCCATAACAAATGGTGACGACATCCAGTGATAAGTTTCTTTCCTGAAAACACCATATTTTGTCACTACTTCAAGAAAATAGTGACAACATTAATTTGACACTAAAGTCTTATTTAGTGATGATAAATATGAATTTTTCATTCACATCAAGATTTAGGATGCGACTTTTTCAATAACTAATTGGTGATGACATTTGGTATCCTACATTTTTTTTTATATAAGTATTATTCAACTTATTATTCATCATTAAATATTTATTTTTCAATGTTTATTTAACTAACTTTATAGTTTTTAACGACTATATTATCATTGTATAATATTTCTTAAGTTTCTTATTTTTAAAATTGATTAAATAAATTTATAAATTTAAATAATAGATTGTTATTTTTTCTTCGGATTCCAAGTTTTGAGTTTATTTATTATCGTATTATAACATTTTATATTTGTCTACAAAAGTTCTCAATCAATCTCTTTATCCAAAATCTCTTTTTGTGAACACCTTTTTTTGTGTGTGAAATATTTATTTAGAAGTTAATCACACTTTATTATATTCTTATCTAATTTATTCTGATATTTATTTTATGATATTTCAATTATATTTTTCATTTTTAAAATATATCAAGTAATTATTTATGATTAAGTATTTATTTAACTTGATTTATAATTTTAATGGCTTATGTTATTATTCTAGAATGTTTTTAAATTTTATCTTGTAAATATATAAATTTAAATATTTTTTGGTTTTTTCTTTTGATTTTAAGTTTCGAGGTTTATTTAGTATTATATCATAATATTTTATAATATATTTTAATTTTTTTTCTTTTTTTATTTAATAAATAGTCAGTTCGTATTTATTTTATATTTATGAGAAGTATTAAATTTTGTTTTAAGCTTAAAAAATAATGTTTCTTTGTTTATAAAATTTAACATAAGGATCATGTGGTGTAGTGGTTGGGGCTAGGTATCAATATTAAACATTGTGGGTTCAAATTCCTTGTCTCTCAAAATTTTTTTTTTTGCTCTCGAACCTTTGTTTAATTTAAATATAATAAAAAATGCGTAAATGTTTAAGTAATGTCAATAAAAAAAAGTAAAATCTCAAAACAAAATCAATGGGTTTTGAACCCACAATTTATAGCACCAGTTGCTAACAAGGTATGAATCAAATCATTTAACCAACTACTATTTAATGTTAATTTTCCCAAATAATATATAATTGTACGTTTGTATGATCACAAGTACTCTTAACCTAAGTTGCACCGACACGGATACGGACTCGGGACTCGACACGACACGACACGGACACAAGGACACTCTTATTTTTAAAAATATAGAACACAACACGGCTAACACACGTTTATAATATGAATAATTATTAATAAATTTTATTTCTTATAAATATTAAATTGTAATAGTTTTCTTTCCAATTAATCATCTAAAATAATCACAAACTCATTCACAATAATTGATAAAACCCAAGTAAAATGAAAATGATAATAATTAAAAAAAATTGAAACAAAATAAAACAAATTGAAAAAACGTGTTGGGGACGTGTCCGGGCCATGTTCCTGTATGTCGCACTGTGTTTCGCCGTATCCGTGTCGTGTCCCCTGTCAAAATTTCAAAAAAATAAAAAAAAAAAAAAAAAAATAGGACACGTGTCGGGGGAGCGTGTCCGTGTCCAAGGAGTGTCCGACTCGCCCTCGGGGTCAAAAATAGAGTGTCCATGCATCATAGCTCTTAACCTAAGTTGCACTGACACGATTACGAACTCAGAACACGACACGACCACGGATACGAGGACACACTTATTTTTAAAAATATAGGACACGACAAGACTCAGACACGTTTATAATATAAATAATTATTAATATATTTTATTTCCTATAAATATTAAATTGTAATAATCTTTATTTTCAATTAATCATCTAAAATAATTACAAAATCATTCACAATAATTGATAAAACCCCAAGTAAAATGAAAAATGTTAATAATTGAAAAACTGGAAAAAAAAAAAGAAAAGAAAAAATTGAAAAAATGTGTTGGGGCCGTGTCCCTGTATATAGCGCACCCTGTCCCGCCATGTCCGAGCTGCGTGTCCTAGGAGTGTCCAAGCCGTTCCCCTGACAAAAATTCTAAAACAAGAAAAAGAAAAAAATAGGACGCGTCCAACACGTGTAAGAGGCGTGTCGGTCGCGTGTCCGCGTCCAAGGAGTGTCCGACTCGCCCTCGGGGTCAAAAATAGAGTGTCCGTGCATCATAACTCTTAACCTAAGTTGCACCAACACGACTACGAACTCGGGACACGACACGACAAGGATACGA
Organism: Phtheirospermum japonicum; assembly: GCA_014905375.1. Lineage (NCBI taxonomy): Eukaryota > Viridiplantae > Streptophyta > Magnoliopsida > Lamiales > Orobanchaceae > Phtheirospermum > Phtheirospermum japonicum. The sequence goes on along the minus strand of BMAC01000902.1, from coordinate 95,657 downwards.
GGATACGCTTATTTTTAAAAATATAGGACACGATACTGCTCGGACACGTTTATAATATAAATAATCATTAATATATTTTTATTTCCTAAAAAATATTAAATTGTAATAATTTTTATTTTTAATTAATTATCTAAAATAATTAAAAACTCATTCACAATAATTGATAAAACCCCAAGTAAAATAAAAATGATAATAATTAAAAAATTGAAAAAAAATAAAATTCTTGAAAAAAAATAAAAAAAAAATTGAAAAATGTGTCGGGGACGTGTCCGGGCCATGTCCCCGTATGTCGCGTCGTGTCCCCTGTCAAGAATTCAAAAAAAAAAAAATTGGACACGCGTCCGACACGTTTCGTAGGCGACTGAGTGTCCAGCTTGCCTTCAGGGTCAAAAATAGAATGTCCATGCATCATAGCTCTTAACCTTATATAAATCAAAACTACCGCATAATCTTTTCATAAATATATAAGAAAAACTCTAAATAACTATTTAATAAATTATAATACACAAAATATAAATAAATAAATAAAAAGCAAATTATAAAAGTTATAATATAATACTAAACAAAATTCAAAACTTGAATTCATAAAGAATATATAACACAATATTTTTAAAAGTTATATAATTATTTAATAAAAGTGAAAAAAAGAAATAAAATAATATAAAATAACAGTATAATTTATTTGAATTTATAAGTTAGGTTAAATAAATATTTAGTCATGGATAATTAGTATATTTTAAAATAAAAAACATGACTTATATTTTATTAAATATTATAAAATAAATCTTAAAATAATTTTAAACTAGAAAAACGAATAAATTGTGATTAATCTTTTGTTATTTTTTTAAACAAATCTTTAAAATAATTGAATATATTTTCCATAATTTAATATAATATTACATATTTTTTATTGTTTTGTATTTTTCATGAACTAAAAATACTTATTTAATCTTCAAGTTTATTAATTAAATATTCTAAATTTATATATTTTATTTTTTAATTTATAAATTTTAATAATATCTACAAATATCGGGAAATTAAATAAAAATATAATAATTATAACTAAACTCCAAATACTTATTTTTAAAAAATTAGAAAAAATATTAAAAATTATTATATAAATCGCTAATTATTGTAAATTAAATTATTTAAATATATTCAATAAAGTTGTTTATATATTTAAAACTGAAAATAAAAAATAAAAAAAATTAAAATTAAAAATATTATATTTAACTAAGATTAATCTCGAATTAATTATTTAACTTACTAAATTAATACTCAATTTTATTTATTAATATTACTGTTTTTTTAGTATTATTTTTTATTCTTAAATTTAATTTAAGTTAATAGATTGATTTAAATTTTTCCATCTTTGTTGCCTAAATTCTCATAGTTTTTTAATACTATTTTTATCACATTTTCTTATCAAACTTAAAAAATAATCAATTATACTTTTTTTAGTATTTTTCTATTTAAGATTTATTAATAAGTTAATAAAATATATTTAATTTTACATTAAGTTAACGGATTTTTTTCTTCATCTTTGTTGCTTCATTTGTCATGTTTTATTTTATTAAATAATGGTATTTAATTATTTTTTTATCAATCTTATGAAATAATGATTATATTTCTACTATTTATTAACTTGTTTTTATGACTTTTTATCTTTAGTTTTTTTTTCATTTTCCTTATTTATATAATAATTATTTAGATTTTATATTTTACTCTTTATATTTGATTTGACTCATCTTATTATAAAATTTAATGATATCATTGATTCATTTTTTAGAAAATCATGTTCAGATTAATTAATAAGTTAATAAGTGTTAATTCTAATTTTCATATTATATTTATATGATTTTATAGTTTATTTAGTTCTATCTTATATTATTTATAATCTTATATTTATTTTTTAGATTTTATTAATAGTTATTATAATGTATTCATTATTTTTATATTTATTTTGACTAATTTATTTTTTCTTTACAGTTTTTTTTATTAGGAATAAAAAAAAGAGCATTAATATTTAATATATCAAACTTTATCAAAATGTTAGAAAATTTTAATTATTAAATAAGTTATTTCAGTAAGTATTATGCAAGCTGTAAAATTTTTTATTTGATGAATCAAAAGTTATCAATATTTATAAATATTATTATTATTTTTCGAAGAGTATTTTCTAATTTATATGATCAATTGATTATGTTTTAAATAATGTTTTTGTTAAACTTGTCGCGATTAAAGTAATAGATATGATTAAGTTTGATCAAGGTTAACGTGTTAAATTCTTTTTATTCTGAAACAATTCTTCAAAAAATAAATAAATAAATCTATGAACCTGTTTTTATTAACGGAGGCACATTATATTTTTCTTACCTTAATCTTTTAATTTTACTATATTATGCCTAATTTAATATCTTTTATTCAATATTTGTTTTTAGTCTTCTAATATAAAAGTATAGACAGTAGTATATAATTAAAAAAATAACCTAAATTAGTTATCTTAATTAAAAGATAAATTATTTATAAGAAAATATTAATTCAGAAAAAGATTAATTATGAAAATATCTAAATAAGTTGTATTTATAATAAAAGTTAAAATAATTTTATTTTTAGAATCTCAAATATAAAATATAGTTAAATTATGAATTATTTGCAATAATCTAAGTATGTAACTAAATATTATTAACAAGTTTAATCTTAATATTAAAAGTATAGATTATATAATAATAATTAATAAGTATTGAGTAGACACTAGTACAATACGACATGCGTTGAGAATTTTAAATATTATTTATAACTGAATTATGAGTTAATTGAAATAATCTAAATATATAACTAAATATTAGCAACAAATTTAATCTAAATGTAAAAAAAAATACTCAAGTATATAATTATGATAATAATAATAATAATAATTAATTAATTAATATTGATTAAACACTGGTATAATGCTACACGATTTGGGAGTATGACACATTTTGAAATTTTCTAACTATGTAACTAATAATTATTAACTAATTTAATCAAACTATTAAAATATAAAATTAGTTAATAATAATAAATAAATAGATAATATATATAAAAAAATAAATACCTAATTATTAATAATTACTTAACATATTTAAAAAATTAAAAACATAACAAAAATTATATAAAGTATTATAAAAGAAATCTCAGAATTCTTTAAATTTGACAAAATATAATAAAGTTTGATTAATTTTTAAATAATTATTACAAAAATCTAAAAAGGAAAAAAATTAATGTTATAAAATAAAAAAATATATATAAAAAATTTCGGGTGGCAAAATTAATTGAGTATTTCTTTAACAAAATATAAAATATTAATACTAATTTAATATCAAAACATGAAATAAAGCAAATTATTAAAAATTATTGTTTAAATTTATATATCTATTTAATAAAATGAAAAGTAAAAAAAAGTATTATAGAATAATAATATAAGTCGTTAAAAATTATAAAGTAAATTAAATAATTATATAAATATAAATATTTAATAATGAGTAACTACTTAATATATTTAATAATGAAAATATAATAGAAAATACTTAGAAATTTTTTTCTTGGTAATAGAGGGAAAATAAAAATATTTGAAAAAAAGAAGAAGATGCGAAAATAACATGTGTGTGTGTATATATATATATATATGAAAATTCTACAGTGCTCTTAAGGTATTATGCCCCCCATCCCCTGCATTTACAACCATAGATCTCTTAATCTAAAAAACCTAAATTTAATCTAATGGTTCCTATTAAACCCCACTATGAGAACAATGGTACCGTGAAGGCACCGTAGAAGTTTATATATATATATAAGGGATTTGAACATCAAACCTAAATGTTAGAGAAAGACATTATAACCACTACACAGTAAAAGTTATACTTGGGGACCTATTTCTTCCATTGAATTGGGGTCGCAAACGAATCGAATCGAATCGGATATCAAGATATTTGGTTAGTGTTTGACATATTCAATAAATATTCGTACTCGTTAATATACGAATTTGGATATTGATTCTAATTCGATCATAATAATGTCATTCATATTCGAATTACAACTTGAATGTTATATTTTTCTAAGAGTAACAATATCAATTAAAACTTAAATAAAATATACCCATAATATATACCATCTCAAATATATATACTAAACGAAAATATTCATATCTTTCGTATCTGCTTAGTAAACGTTGGGCTGACGTGTAATTTTCTGGTGGTTTGGGTCTTATGAATTTTAGAGGTTTGGAGACATATTAAAATATATAATTTCTAATTATATGACCACTCCACCAAGTTCTTATAATATTATATTTTAGTCATAAATAAGTTTCATATCTTTTTTAACCCTACATAACTTACATTGAATTGATTTCATTTAAACTTTAAATAAGTTTCATCTTTCTTATTTATAAATTATTTTAATTTTGATAAATTTGATTTTTTTTTTTGATAAATCCGGAAAAAAACTATTTAAAAAATCAGAAAAACAAAGAATATTGTAAAGTGATATAAAACAATAAATTATGTAGAAAATTTTTTTTCTAAATAAATATTCAATAAATTATTAACTTGAAGAAAATACAAAAAATCAAAATATAAAATGTTATAGTATAATACTAAATAAATCTCGAAACTTGAAATCAGAAAAATATATAATAAGTTATAATATTAACTTATATAATTATTTTATAAATTTTAAAAATAAAAGACTTAAAAATATTACAGCCTATATATACAAGTCGTTAAAAATCATAAAGTAATTTAAACAAATTAAAAAAATTATTTAATCATTACTTAATATATTTAGGAAAAATAAAAACATAACATAAATTTAATAAAGTATAATAAAGTAAATCTTAAAATACTTTTAAAACGAAAAAAATGTATTAAAAAATGAAATGTTGAGTCACGAAATTGAGGGTTTTTTCAACAAAATATAAAATGTTATAATATAGTCAGTGTTTAAAAGACGGCAAAAGGCGGCGCCTAGGCGTGAGGCGCGGGGAAAACGCCTCGCCTAGTGCCTAGGCATGTAAAAAGGCGGTCAACCTGTTTTGTTGACCGCCTAGGCGTGAAAAAGCGCATATTTTTTAGATGAGTAACCTGATTTTTTTTTTTAAATTTAGCCTAACATTAAAAAATCTATATGACATTAAAAAACGGTCAAATAATTAATATTTCGCAAAAACTATTGTAAGAGCGTCTTATGAAGACGATCAAAATTTTACAGTAAAATATCATGTTTTTATTGTGAAATTCATACTTTTCAAAAAAGTGTGAATTGTTGTTTTGCAAAGTATGATTTTATACATTAAAAGTATAATTTATGATTTGCAAAATATGATTCTCTTACATAAGACCGTTAATAATACGTTGATTTTGTATAAATTATTAGTATTTAGCTAACTATATCGAGAAATATGTAGACAAATTTGTTAAACATGTATTTTTTTTTACTAATTTAACAATATAATAAATAAAATAAAAAAAAAATTGACAACGCCTTTTCACGCCTAGGCTTTCAAGACTTGAGGCTTGACCTTACAGCCTTGCCACGCCTCACGCCTTTTTGAACCTTGAACATAGTACTAATTTAATCTCAAAACTTGAAATAAAGCAAATTATTTTTAAACTATTGTTTAAATTTATATGTTATTTAATAAATATGAAATTAAAATAATTAAATTATTATAAAATAATAATATAAGTCATAAATTTTTTTATAAAGTTAGTTAAATGAATATATAAAATAAATATTTAAAAAATGAGTAATTACTTAATATATTCAATAATGAAAATATAATTGAAAATATTTAGGACTTTTTCTTGTTAATAGAGTGAAAATAAAATATTTGAAAAATAAAAAAGGAAGAAAAAATAATATGCATACATGGGGATTTTTGAACTCCAAACATATAGGTTTGAGGAATACATTATAACAACTACACCATGACTTCTTCTTTATTTAATTCTTGCAATACATTATTTTTACACAGAACCTCCAGGTTGTCCAAACCAAGAAATCTTGTAGATTCGAGATGCTTCAGAAGCCGACACGTCAAAAGCGGACCAAGCAGACTTCGAACCCGTGTCAATAAAAGTTACGATTAACCAACAAATAGGCTAGATCTCAATACAATTGTGATTAACTACAAAATAATTACAAGTTTTATATTTTAATTATGTGATTTCATAATCTCTTTTATATTATATTTGTTTTCATTTTTTAATATTTTTTTTGTATTTAAAATAATTTTATAAGATTTTAGAATTTATGAATTCTTAATATTCAAATTAATTAAATAAGTATTTTTAATTTAATTAAAAATTTTATAATATTTATATATTTGAATATATATATAATTTCCAATTGTGCTTGTAAATATCTTGAAATTAGATAAAAATATAATTAAATTATAAATACTTATTTTAAAACATTTAAAAATATAAATATTAAAAAAATTAGAATAATTTCTAATTATTATAATTATATTAAGTAGATATACAAAACTAATTCTACAAAGTTATTTATATATATTAAACTAAAAATAAAAAAATAAGAAATCAAAAGTTTATAAAAAATAAATAATTAAATATTATATTTGTTTTCATTTTATAATATTTTTAATATTTTAAAATTTAAAACTTCTTAATCTTCAAATTAATTAAATAAGTACTTTTAATTTAATGAATATATATATATATATATATATATATATATATATATATATATTTCAATTGTGTTTGAAAATATCTTGAAATTAGATAAGAATATAATTAAATTATAAATACTTATTTTAAAACATTTAAAAATATAAATTTTAAAAAATATAATAATTGATAATTATTATAATTAAATTAAGTAGATATACAATATTAATTCTAGAACATTATTATATGTATTAAACTAAAAATAAAACAATAAGAAATCAAAAATTTATAAAAAGTATTAAATAATTAAACATTCTAAATCTATAAGAATATATTTAACTAAGATTAAATTAAAATTAATTTTTATCCAAAATATCAAAGATATTAGAATGTATAAAACATTTAAAAAATCATTAGAAATATAAAGCATAAAAAATATCTGAAAATATTATAAATTAGTTAAAATAAAAAACCCTATGAATAAATTCTAATTAATTATCTAATAAATATGAAAAAAAACACATATACCAATAAATATTATAAAATGGTAAAAATAATACTAGCAAAGATTTCAAATCATAACAGTGAAATATAAAATCTTATAATTAAATTCTATACACTAATTTTATAAATTTCGAGAAAAAACATACTAGATATTAAATGATATTAGAAAATAAAAATGAAAACTCATCAAATTAGTTAAATAAAATATATAAATTTATAATTAAATCTGATTTTTTTTATAATATTAATATAAAATTAAATAAAAAAACGTAGAATGAATTAAACAAACTAGTAGATTAAGTTCTATGGAAACATTTTTTTTAAAGAAAATTACTTACAAAGTTATTTATACTCATTCTTATATAATTTTATATCTTCAAATGATTTCCTTTTATTTTATTTTTTACTAACTTTACGATATATTGTAGAATTATATTTAGGTTTTTCATTACCACTTAATCAAATTTCCACATTTCCAATTTGTGAAATATGTTTTTCTTATTTTTAGAGAAGGCTTAATATTTATAAATATCTTTCATGCATCTATTTTATAATTTTACATATTTTGTAATATTTAAATAACTAATTAATTTTAAAATCTATTATTTTTTACATATTTAAAAAAGTATTTTTTTTCGTAATTTCAAAATTTATAAAATGTTTTTCCAGGTTTTTTTAATTTTATTATAAGATGTTATAAA
>BMAC01000902.1:46639-87738 GCA_014905375.1 Phtheirospermum japonicum | reverse complement strand
TACAAAAGTTACATACAAAAATAACTATAATCATTCTCAGATAATTTTAAATCTTCAAATGATATACTTTTTTACTAACTTTCTAATTGTTTGTTGAATTATCTTCGGATTTTTCATAACCACTAAATCAAATTTGCAACATTTTTTATTCTTGGAATTCGATTTTCTAATTCTTATAGAAGGCCTAATATTTATAAATATTTTTGATGTATTTTAATTTTATATATAGTTCTTAATATTTAAATAACTAACTAATTTAAAAACAGTTCAATCTTTTTACATACTATCTTCATTTTTAGTTTTACTTCATAAATCTTTATAATTCAATGATAAATTTTATTAGTTAATTTAACTTCTTTTATGATTTTTTTTATTTAATTTATAATACTATTAATTTTTATATTTTATTAGTTTTCAGGTTGATTAAATAAATATTTATAATTTATTATAAGTTCTCATATTCTATTTATCTAGTTTGATAATTGTTTCAAATTTATTTTATATCATTTGACGATATTTTTGTTCTGTTTTTGCCTTTTCAAGTTTTTCAGATTTATTTTTAGTTTTTTATATTTATATTAAATAACTTATATTTCTTTCAAGTTTACCTTATAAATTTTATAAACTTTTTAATATTTATTATAGATTTTTTAAGATTTATTTTCATGGTTATTAAATTCAAATGTCAAATATACCATTTGTAAAGTAATTTCAGTGATTGAAGAATAAATATTATTTTATATTTAACATATTCCATATATTATATGGTAGCTATAGACATACATATACAATATGATACATAACCTAAGAAAATACTCATCATATTTTGAACACGAATCACGAATAAGTACTCATTGTACTTGTCTACGTATATATGCATCTAATGTACTGTAACATGTATAGTAGTACTAATAATATTTATTATTTTTTTTCTCTAAAATGACATTTTTATTTAAATAATTAATAAACGGTAATTTATTATTTTTATCTTTGATAAAAAAAATTAATTGCATATTTCAAATTTAAAAACACCACATAATAGTTTTAATAATAAAATATTAAAAAAAACTTACAAAATATAAAACATATAATATAATCTTAAAAAATTAGTTAAATATAAAGATATATAAATAAACTCTAATTAATTATTTAATAAACCTAGAAAAGAATCAACAAAAACAAACACATAAATATTATAAACTAATATAAAATATTAATGGAAAGAATACAAAGTGAATATAAAATCTTATAATTAAATTCTAAATACTTACTTGATATATCTAAAGGATTCTTTTTTAATAATCAATTATATGAGAAAATAAAAATGGAAACTCGTCAAATAAGTAAAATAAACTATCAAATTTATAATTAAATCCGAAAAAAATAATTATGATTAATATAATATAAAACTGAAAAACATAGAATGAGTGAATAAATATAAAAATTTATATTATTAATTTTAATAACATAAAATATTGGCAAAGAACTAAAACCAACAATAAAAAATTGACGTTACTTTCATAAACATTATTTTTGGACCCGACTCAGTGTCCAACTCATCTTGGGTCATACTTTTAGATAAGGTCATGCATAAAGGAATCACCGAGATCCTAAATATTGACACCCGTCCATAAGAATCATAAAAATTATTGAATAATATAAATAAATATCAAACAAATTAAATTAGACTAATATATAAAAAGCTATAATAAAACTCAAAATGATTATTTAATAAGTCAAAAATTTTTTTGTAGAACAATTATAGGTTAATATAAATCATAAGAAAATATTATAAACTCTGTTAAATAAATAAATTATATTTCTATTCAAATAAATTTAAAAAATGAGAAGAAAATTAAAGGGAATCAACATTTTATTACATATTATAAAATAAATTGCGGAAATTTAGGAATTTAAATTGTAATTTAATGTTGAAAAATTATTTAACAATTTTGTGTTGTAATAAAATAAACAAAACTTAGAAATACTATATAGTTCATTATAAATATGAAATATCTAAAATTCTAAATACTTATTTAATATATTTAAAAATAAAAAATGAAAAATAAAATAAATATTTAAATAATTTTAAATAAGATAAAATATAAAAAACTTATAATTAAATTCTAGACAATAACTTTATAATCTTGAGACTAAAAAAATAAATATCAAATATTAAAATTTTAAAACTACAAAATGAACAAAATTTAATCAATTATTTATAAATAAAAAAACTACAAGTAAACAAAAGGAAGATGCGAAAAAACACACACACACTTTGATTTAAACTCTTCTAGCATCTTCTTTCAGCTCTCGTTGCTTTTGACCTCTATTTTCTTCTCTCTCTCCTAACTCTCTTGCTGTCATAATCTCAAGCCCTGGGATTGGATGTCTCCGTCGGTGATCAGTGGCCCAACGCCATAAGTGAGGCCTTAGTATAAGCTTGTGAGAGAAAAGTCCCAATTTGTAACTCTAAGCCCTAACCATCAAAAAAGAGGTACTTAAAATTAGGATATTAAGTTTCTTGTCGCCGATTGTTTCGTTTCTAGTTTTGATGGCAAAATGGTGTTATCTGAATCCTTGATAATAATGAAAGAGTTTGAATAGTGTAATTTTTATCTGATTTATTGTCTTGACATCGGTTTTCTATTAATTAAAAATGTGTGCAGTGTTCTTTTCTGGTCATTTTTCTTGTAGTATATGTCGTTTCTGGGATTTTGAAGCGAAAGGTATGTAAGTTAAAATATAACCCCTTCTCTTAAGTTACAACCTATCTTAGGGGTTTTAGAACACCTTTACTAAAGATGTTCTAGAATGTAATAAAAATATCTTTTTATCTGAAAAAAAAAAAAGAGAGAAACCCCTGTCATTTTGCCCTGCCCCTTCATCCCTCTCCCGCCATTTTTCCCTCATTGAATTCACACGACACCGCAAGTCAGTATCTTTCAGTTCTGGTTTTGAGGCTTATGAGTTAATTCCGCATCTTGAACCTGTGGATTTTTTCAATAAATAGGAATCACAGTTTTTGCTTGTTCCAATCAAGAACCTCGCCCTAATTGATCTTTCGCCCAAATCTTTTCAAATTCATTCGTGTTCAATTGAATTCTTCACTCTTATTTTTTCAGTAATAAGACCAGAAAAGTAAAACAAAATCTCAAGACCAACTTCGATCTGTCGATTTATATGGCCGGCACCGGAATGCACCCCAACCATCATCACTCGTGGCCTCCGGGCCCCGCTCTACCTCCGGCCTCAGTCGCCGCTCCGCCTCCCCCTCCCACCCATCCCCATCCTCTGCCAATTCCATTAGACAGCCCCTCCGGATGCCTTCTCGCCGACGAGGTAATAAGTCGCGTGATTCATCTTTCCAGGGTTTTGGTCTTCGCTTTTTTTTTTTCCCAGTAGTTAGTAATTGCTTTTAATTTTGTTGATGATTATAGTAATAAGTAACGATGGCATGTGATTTTTTGCGATAGTTACGGACGATATTTATATCGGGTTTGTCAGAGGATGTGAAAGACAGGGAGCTACAGAATTTGCTGAGGTGGCTGCCGGGTTACGTGGCGTCACAGGTCAACTTCAAAGGTGAGCATCCCATGGGATTCTCTTTTTTTGCCACACCACAAGATGCGCTTGCTGCAAAGGATTCACTTCAGGTCATTCATATAATTCTCAGTAATTTCTCCATCTTTTTATTTATTTATTTATTTTTACTTTGTATGTACTAATTGAATGTTTTGTGTTTTAATATTTGATTCCTTGGGGGATTTAGGATATGGTGTTTGACGCGGACTCGAAGTCTGTGTTGCACACTGAGATGGCAATGAAGAATCTTTTCATGAAAAGGGGTGAGTTATTTTTAATTTTTTTATGAGTGATTTTTTTTAAAAGTTGATTTGTCTTGTTTGAGTTATGTACTCGCATTATTTTAGGCTATCACTTCATTTGATCACATGTAATTTGCCATTTGTTAAACATGTGATGTGATGTAGAAAGTTAAAGTTCTGTTGGATCCAGTATAGCTATGTTTTCTTCAGTTATTTAAACTGAAACTGATTTCTGATGTGCCTCTAGAATTGTTCGAATGGGATTCAATTTTTCTACTAGCAAATTAAAATTAAGGTCTCTAGCTATATTCAAATTACTCTAATAACAATGATATATGACACTTACCATATATTGCTATGTAGGAATACTTGCTGATTCAAATGCTTATGACCAGAGTAAACGCATGTGAACGGGAGGTGATTATACAAACAATACTTATTCAACATCACATTTTCAACCCAGCTATCTTGGCACTACATGGGTATGTTGTATATATATTCACATACAAATTGTAGCTGACAAATATACTGAAGCTTTTACATGGAGTTTTTTTTAATTCTAATAAAGATGTTATTTCATGTCAAGTATATGCCTCCTGCTCCTCCCCCGTACGATCCATATGTGGGTTATGCAGTTCCTCCTGTTCCAATGCCTGCTCTTCCAATGCCTGCTCCAGCTCCTGTAGATTATAAAAGAAGAGCCAAAGATTAGCCCATTGATCAGAGTGGTGGTAACTCTTGGGGGAACTATGATTATATACTTGATTGTGAGTTCAAGAAAAGTGGTTGCATTAATGTGGGGTAAGGAATTAATTTGACAAAAAATGTTGGGTTTTTCTTTTTTTCAAATGTTGTGCCATCATTTCAAATTTTCATTAATACCCCTCTACTTATATGTCCCCTGTTCATATGTGTACAATAGTTATACAATCAACTAATGATGTTTAGTTATATATTAATTAATTGATGTGTAGATGCAGTTTCCATAATTGAGAAAAGAAAACGTGGCCCAACAATGGGCAGGGGCATCGTGAAGGCATTTGATGCCTTTTTGGGAAAAAATGAAGATAGAGGTGGATCCGTTGATTGGAAGACCTAAAAGTCGAGTGCAATCTGCTAAGTTCACAAGTCAAGTTTGGGTCATGACTCGGGATGTCCTTCTGGTGCCCAGGAGGTGGAAGGAAGTAGATGTACATAAGAGTTTGGAGTCGGGCATTGACCATATGCAGGTAGGGTTTTTATACATTTTTTTATCACATGAATTTTAATCTTGTATCACCTTAAACGACCTTCACTGTATTATATGCAGATTCATATGGATGTCAATTTGGACAAACCAGGTGTCAAACAATGCGTGATCGAAAGACTTCAGTCAAGTTCCCGACAATTGCGCTGTAGGCTACACAAACATTACCTGAAGTATCCAAACCTTGAGAAGGCTAAGAAAAACAGGCCACATTCTTGTCATGACCAACAAAACTGGGAATCTTTATGCCACCATTTTAATTTACCCGAATTCAAGGTAAAATCTCTCAAAATAAATACTTATGTTTATATAGTATGATATATATCATAAGTATGTTTTCTCCATTGGGGATATTATTATTTTTGTTTTTGTAGAATCAAAGTAGAGCTAATACCAGAAATCGGGAAAAACTGCGAGCTCTACATATTACAGGCCGAACTCCTTTCACTGTTATTCAAAATGAAATTGTAAGTCTTACTAAGTAGGCAAAAAACTTTTCATTTATGTCAGGGGTAGTTTTGTAAAATCAAAATGTTTTGAAACATGTTGCAATATAAAGAGAAATTCTTTGACAGTGGATATATAGATTAAATCCATTTAAGTGTAACGAAATGAATAGTGTTAAGTTTATTCCTTTTTGGTTCAATGCTTATATTTGTATTCTAATTTTGTTTTCCTTTTTTCTTTATTTCATGCCGATCAGTCTGAGAAGGCCGACGATGAATGTGATATGATTGAACTTTACAAGCGCACGCATTATACCGTGAAAGATGGTTGGTCAAGTGATGAGGCAGGAGAAAACTGGGTAACTAACTAACACATGCCTTTTATAATCCAACTTCGTTAATGATCATGTTATTATTAATATACTTACACCCATGTGTTTTTAGGATGAAATGATAGCAAGGAAAGCAAAATATGCTGAAGAAGGGATTGAGAAGACTGAACAAGAAATAGCAACTGAAGTTCTTGGCCATGCATCTGGTTATATCAAAGGCGTTGGTTATGGACCGAAACCTCCAGGTAAACGCAGCACGTTACCAGATTTGAATACCCAACACCTGCAAGAGGAATTGGCAGAAACTCAAGAAAAGTTACAAGATTCGGAAGGTTAAGTGACTGAGCTTAAGAATGAAATTGATGATTTGAAAAATCAACTGACTCAGCAAGGCGAGTGCATCAACAGGCTTATGGCCTTCTTGAGAGCAAATGAGTCTGCTTCGGGTGGGAATAATGCCTGATCCAATATATTCAACGTAAGTCAGAATTCCCAATTTCAATATTGTGAACTTTGTATAGTATTTCTTTGATAATGTGATTATAAACTAATTTATTATAAACTTGAAATCTGCAGGTATTCTATCAGATCACACTTTTGTTTGCTAATGCTGACATATGGAACAAGTCAGGCTCAAGTTACACAAGTCTTTGGGTTTTTGGTTTAACTCTTTTGCTTTAGTTTAAACTTCCATATCCTTGTTTTGAATGTTTCAAGTACATTAATTCTAGTTATCTGTTTGAAGAACTAATTTGGTATGTATTCTGGATATTTCAAAGTAATATTTTGCGTAGTTGTCAGTATTTTGGTATATGTTCGGAATGGTCGAAAAAATATTTTGGAATATTCTTATCATTTCTATTGTAATGATAAATGCTTATTTTCTTTCATTTTCATCTTTTATGATATTTTGCCGTACAAGAATAATGACAAATTAATGAACATATTTAGGACAATTTATGTCATCATGAAAGTAAACAGTCAAATTGTGTTCTCTCAATTATTACAACTTTAAGCGTCACATAAGTATTTCAAACTTGTCACTTTAATAAATCATGACAACTTGTTTCATCACATAATACTTTGAGCTTGTCATAATTACTAAATCATTTGTGATGATTGGCTCGTCACCATATAAACTCATCTAATGACAATAGATTTTATCACCATATGTACCCCTTAGATCATCATCGAACATATATCTTTTGTGATGATTATAATATTCGTCATATATTACTAATTTTTTCATGACAGAACATTTCATCACCTTTCATAGTAAATGATGACACATTGTCTTGTCATTGTAAATACATATGTTCAGTGAAAGTCAATATTGCGTCACTATAAAACAAATCTATTGTGATGAATTACATTATATTTGAAAAATGTTTAATACATATTACGACAATATTAACGTCATTATAACTCAATAAATATTGTCACTGTAGTTATGTTTGTCACGGAAAGTCAAAAATTTTGATGACAAATTAAGTGTTCTTCATTGAAAATGGTAACATAAGGTGACAATACAGATCTTTTGATGATAACTTTTCAATCACTTACGTGACGAATTCAACGTCAGTAAATAGTATTACCTATGATGAAAATTTACATCAGCGCCACCAAAACCGAACAATTAGTGACGCACTTGAAAAAATTGTCACTTTCACCTAATATGACATTCATACCATGACAACCTCTACGACGCTCAAATTTCGTCATCAATTATTTTCAGTGACGAAAAATTAGATTTTAAATGACGAAATGTATCGTCATTGCACCTCAAATTTCTTGTAGTGTCCACTAACTCCACCACTTCATGATCTTGATTTGTCAACATCCCATCATGGTACAGCTTAACTTTTTGCCCGTTGACTTAAAAAGTCAAGTCCTTACTCTCATCGTACAAAGTAACCTCTCCAAACTCATTTATCTCTTTAATCAAAAATGGTCCACTCCACCTCAACTTGAGCTTACCTGGAAATAACTTAAGTCTAGAATTATAAAGTATATCCAATTTACCAACCTCTAGCTTCTTATCAACAATTCTCTTGTCGCGACGCTCTTTCATCTTCTTCTTGTGCATCCACGCGTCATCATACGCCTCATCTCTAATATCTTCAAGTTCAGTGAGCTCTAGCTTCCTATAATTACCAGCTTCGTCGTAATTCATATTCAACGTACGAATAGCCCAACTCGCTCTATGCTCTAACTCCACTGGAAAATGACACACTTTCCTATAAACAAGCCGGAAAGGACTCATTCCTAGCACCATTTTGTATGTTGTCCTATAAGCCCATAATGCATTAATAAGCTTTATCACCCAATCCTTCCTGTTCGGCCTCATTGTCTTCTCGAGTATGGCTTTCAGCTAACGATCACTAGTCTCGACTTATCTCGAAGTCTGTGGATGATACGGAGTAGCCACCTTATGCCGAACCCCATACTTAGCCATCAACTTCTCAAAAGCTAGGTTACAAAAGTAACTACCTCCATCACTGATTATCGATCCCGGAACTCCAAGTCTACCAAAGATATTTTCTTTTAAGAATTTAAGCACTACCTCAACATTCGCCTTGCGAGTGGGAATCGCTTCCACCCACTTGGACACATAGTCAAATCCAACCAGTATATACTCAAATTTGCCACTCTTGGGAAACGGTCCCATGAATTATATGCCTTAAACATCAAAAATCTCCACCACCTGATTAGGCATCAATGGCATCTCATCCCTCTTACCAATGTTTCCGGTTCGCTTGCAATTATCATAAGTCTTACAATACTCGTGCGCGTTAGCAAATAAGGTCGGCCAATAGAACCCAGCTTGCAGAACTTTAAAATGCCGTCTTCTGATATCTAAAGTGCCCTACAAGATCATGGAAGAAATGCAAGATACTCGTCTTCTCTTCATCAGGGACACATCTTCTGCTCAACCCATCCTTGCAACGTTTGAATACGTATGGATCATCCCAAAAGTAACTCCTGCATTTATGTAGAAATCTCTTCCGTTCTTGGTAGGATAAATGGTTAGGCACAATTTTAAACGCAAGATAATTTACTCATCGACATACCAAGGAGTATCAACATTCTCAAGAACATATGCATTCTCATAGGGAAATAGATCATCAATCATAACATGTGCATTCAAATCATTCTCTATCACCATCCTAGATAAATGATCAGCTACAATATTCTCACACCCACGTCTAATTTCAACTTCAAATTCTTGTAACAACAAAATCCATCGAATAAGACACGGTTTACTTTGAGGCTTAGCAAACAAATGACGTAACGTAGCATGATCAGTATGAACAATCACTATCGCTCCTACAATATAAGATCTAAATTTATCCAGCGAAAACACAACAGCTAGAAGTTCTTTCTCAGTAGTGGTGTAATTACGTTGGGCATCATTAAACATATAACTAACATAATATATCACCCTAAGCAATGTATCCACACATTGCCCCAAAATGGCCCCCACTGCTTCATTAGATGCATCACACATAATTTCAAAAGGTAGAGTCCAATCAGGGGCAACAACAACAGGTGCCGACGTAAGATTCTCTTTAATTAAATTAAAAGCATTCATGAAAGTATCATCAAACACAAAAGGAGCATCAAGAGTTAACAATTTACATAACGGGCGACTAATTTTAGAAAAGTCTTTAAAAAATTGCCTATAGAAACCCACATGTCCAAGAAAACTTCTAACACCCTTAACATCACGAGGGAGATGAAGGGTCTCAATAACATCAATTTTAGCCTTATCTACTTCTAACCCCTTTTTAGACACAATATGACCCAGCACAGTACCGCTTTTGACCATAAAATGGGATTTCTCCCAACTCAAAGTAAGACTTTTCTCAATACAATGCTCTAACACCCTACATAAATTAGACAAGCAATTATCAAGTGATGAACCAAAAACCGAGAAATCATCCATAAATACCTCAAGGAATTCATTGATGAAGTCGGTGAAAATGGAAAGCATACATCTCTAGAATGTTGCTGGGGCGTTGCATAGGCCGAATGACATCCTCCGGAAAGTAAATGTGCCAAAGGGGCATGTAAACATCGTCTTGCTCTGGTCCTCCAGGGCGATAGCCACTTGATAATAGCCTGAAAGGCCATCCAAGAAGCAATAAAACTCATGTCCAGCAAGCTTATCAAGGAGTTGGTCAATGAACGGAAACGTGAAGTGATCTTTTCTGGTGGCTGCGTTAAGCTTTCTGTAATCAATACACATGTGCCACCCATTCATAAGTCGTGTCTGGACTATCTCGCCTTTCTCATTTTCGATTATGGTGATACCGCCCTTCTTTGGGACCACATGAGCTGGACTCACCCATTTGCCGTCGGCGATAGAAAATATAATCCCCTCATCTATTAACTTCAAAATCTCCTTCTTGACTACCTCATAAAGCGTAGGAGTCAATCTTCTTTGGCCATATCTTACCGGCCTCGCATCAGATTCGAGCTCAATTCGGCACATGTAAGTAACGGGACTTATACCTTTGATGTCGCTGATGCTCCATCCTATAGACTTTTTATACTTAATCAACACCAAAATCAGCTCCTTTTCCTCATCTTCCGTCAATGCTGAAAATATGATGACGTGTTTTATTTCATTGGGCTTGAGGAAAACGTACTTCAAATGACTAGGTAGTGGTTTCAACTGCACTTTCGGCTCTAGCTCAGGTGCGTTAGACATCTTGCATAATTCAAAATCAATTTCTTCAAGGCCAGCTTCAATTTCACAAAACTCAATCCCAAGTAATTCAGCTACCTCCTCACACTCAAAAATTCCTTGTCGTCCTCGACGTCTGACTCGTCTAAAATAGTGATGACTTTAAGCTCATGGATGCAAGACGCAATTGGATCAAAAAAAGAACACTCATCTCGCATGAACGATGAAGGAGTATTATAGACATCCTTAAGTGAAAATCTTACTAATTCGCCCAAAACTGACATCGTCATCCTTCCCTTATTCACATATATCAATGTATGAGAAGTACACATAAACGGACGACCCAACAATATAGTATATTCCTTTGTCTCACTCGTCACCTCACCAACATTCAAAATAACTTTTTCGGTCCGCCAATTGTAGTCGCATGGTGGTCGACTTCATGGTTCCAAGATCAAATTCCCTATAGAGAGAGTATGGAATCAAATTAATACCAGCGCCAAGATCCATAATTCCTCGCGCTTTCTACCCATTCCGGAACAAAATAGTGATGCAGAAACTCCCGGGGTTATTTTCCTTTGGAGGCAATGGCTTCTTGCAAATCGCACTAACCTCTTTTGTCACACTCGCTAGTTTGCCGCCAAATGCCTATCTCTTGAAGAAAGCTCCTTGAAAGATTTCACATATACTGGCATAGTCTTAATCACATCCAAAAGAGGAAGGTTAATATTCACATTCTTCAGCAAAATATAAAGCTCCATGAATTTTTTATTTTCTTTGGCCGGACTTAGTCGACTTGGAAAAGGAACTGGATCGCGAATCGTGGTCATTTTCTGCACTGGCTGCGACTTCGAGGACTGACTGAGATCATCAATTGGAATTTTATTAGGGGCTTGATTTGGAATTATCTCTTTAATGGATCCCGGGATATAGCGATTTGGTGACTTATGCATTCGGTCCACCAGTTTGGTTGCATCTTCTTTCTACGGAACTGATGTCGGAACAGTGGCCACCTTTTCTTCTTCCTCCTCTTTCTCGACTACGCCATTATCAATCTTCTTCACATTTCAAAGAACATGAACAACTAAGTCCTGCTCTGGCTGACTTGGAAGCTTGCCCTTCTCATTCAACAATTTTTCCATAGAAGCCGCCATTTAACCCATCATCGTCTCCATATTATTCACATTCTTAGAAAGGTCTCAAGTTTGTCTCGATTACGAATGGTTTCAGCTACTAGACTTTGTTGCCACACCAACAACTGATCGTCTGGTTTAACTGAATTAGGTCCTTGCCCCTTCATAAGATATTTGGTTGGTGGGGGTGTGGGAAAGTACTGTGGGTTGGTTTGTAGAGGCATCGGCATATGATTTGGGGTCTCAAGACCAACCTTGAGATTTGGGTGATCACACCACCTTGGATTGTACGTGCTCGAGTAGGGATTATAGTCCTTTGTAAATTGCTGCCCGAAATTAGGAGATTGGCCTTGATAATTCTGAATGGCGTTTGCTTCCTCCTGTGGCTCTTCATCAAACATTACTGGGCATACATTCTCCAAATGCCCTGGTGCTCCACAACGATCATATACTTCAATGACCTTTTTCAAAGAAGCCTGACTTGCTAGCTCGGCTTTTAGGGCTACCATCTCTTTGGTTATTTCTTCGAACCTCTTGTCGTCTTCTTTTGAGTTACCGAGACTTCATTGACCTTAAGTATCCGAGGCTGAGAATTTGTTTACCTAGATTTTTCGCTCATCTTCTCTAACAATCTCTTGGCTTTTGGCGCGGTCAAATCCCCGAAATCACCTCCGGACGCTGTCTCAACTTGACTTTGCATATCGATGTTAACCCTTCATAGAAATAATGATTCACCATAGTAGGGGAATTGTTGTGATGTGGGCATGCTTGAAGAAGTGCCTTATAGTGCTCCCATGCTTCGTGGAACTCACCGTCTTGCTGATCGAAATTAATTATTTGCCTCTTAAGCTGCCCCGTCATTTGTGCTGAATAAAACTGGTTCACAAATTTCTCATAAACTATTTCCCATTCTATCAGTGATCTCGACTCTAAGAGAGAGAAGCCAAGTCTTAGCTTTATCTTTCAGACTGCTTGGGAAACATCTCATTTGTAACTCTTCAAGACTAAGTCCCATGGGCGGGATTTCATCAACTGCGGCATAAAATTCCCGTATAAAGTCTAACGGGTCTTCGTGAGCGTGACCATGAAAAGCTGATTAACGTGGTTGGGTTTCAAATCAAAATCTCTGGCAGCCTGTCCCAACACAATAGCAGAACTGTAAGGTCCAACCTATGGGCATGCCAAATCATGCTGACGAGGCTCTCGTGCGCGTCGCGGGATTCTATCTCTATCATGAGATCTCTCATAATAATCTTCGTGCGCATACCTCTCATCAAAATTATTTCTGTCGTAACGGTGGTTTAACCATTCATTCACACGGTGTCTTATGGGGTGGTGGTGGTGGTGGTGGTGGTGGTGTTCGTAGTCGTCATTATGTTCGTCACGATGATCATCCCTCTCTCTATCTCTGTCATCCCAACCCTTGTTCTCCATGCTCAGCTGGCAGTCTGCCCAATAATTTCTGGCATGCTCTGGATTCCTGAAATGAAGTGGCTCACCACCGTAAACTCCCCTATCGCTGTATCGGTCTGTTCTGGATCGTACAACACCGTTGTTTACAGAATGAACAGATTTCCCATGGTTCGGCATTGCTGTTGGAATCTTGTCGAGGGTAGGAAGGGAAACAAGCTTGGGCCTTGCTCGATTGGATCGATGAATGTTGTCAATTAATGGTGTAAGCTATGGTTTAAGTGATCATCTACCCTGCATGCACTCAACAACAAATAAACGTATCGAATGGCAAAAAGAAACTTGACCCAAGTTCAATTATACAAATAGGCGAATAAACAAAAAGTAATACGAACAAACATCTTCAAAACCTTTGTTGGTTCCCCAGCAACGGCGCCAAATTTTTTAATCGAACTTTCCGTACCTACTTTTAAAAATAAGTTTGTCAAGCTTAAAAGTTCGTTCGCAAGAGTACGAGGTCACTTGTATGTTAGTAAGTTGACTCGAGTCGAATCTTTTGAGGAACTAACAATCGGAATTTTAGATGTTTATTTTAACACAATATCACACAAGAACAAGTATAATTGTATTTTTTGATTTTATAAACTACGAATTAAAAAGCAAGAATGATTATTAAAAACTAATTAATCTAAACTAATTAAGAAAATACGATTGAAACTATAACTAGGGTTTTATAAATAGAAGAGCAATTAAAATAAATTAAATTACTACCATGATTACCAAGCATAAATAAACGAAATGATATTGAAACGGAACGATTATGATCTATATTATCTACTAGAACCAAAGTTCAAAATTCGGAAAGAAAGAATAAATTATCAAAAATCTAGAATCAACTAACAACTAATGTAGAAAGCAATTAAAGAGTTTAGAGTACTTATTATTATCTAGAAAAAGCATTAAATATCCAGCTATTCCGGAGAAAGGAAGGTGATCTCAAGCGAAGAACAAATCACAAAACGAAAGAATGGAGATTAAGAACTTGTAATCTTCAATCTTCAATCTTGATCTTGAATCTATGTGATGGAGGAAGGAATTGAGCTCTTTCTGTGCCTTGGAACCCTAGGAGTGCCCAAAAACTGATTTTTGTTGAAGTATGGAAGGATATATATAAGTTCCCAAAAATCAGAATAAGAATTTCCTTCCAAAAATACCGTTTCTGAGTTGGCATCGATGGGCGTCGATCGACGGGTGGATCGACCATGACAACAGATAGTTCATTGGCTAAGTACGTCGACCAACGGTGTGTCGATGATTGCCATAGAGAGTTTGTCGACGGGTCATCGATAAGGTGGTCAATCGACGCTGGCCACTCATAGTCATCGACGCTAGCGTCGATCGACAGTTGTTTCCTACGCTACTTTTTTGCCGATTTGCTCATTCTCGTATCTCGGTTCTTGTAATGATTTGCAATCTTTATCCTTTCAGTACTGAGCTTCCTCAGCTACTTTAGCTGTATGGGGAAAAGAAAGAGAATAATCACCCAATTGCAACAGTTACGATCAAAACACGATAAAGTAAGCCGGAGATACATAAATATGAAATATACTCAATCTATCTAACCTATACCGAAATTAATAACAAATCTAACTAATACCACCTAATATATATAAAAATCAAGACAAATGCATGCTAATCAACCTCTTAAACAGGTACATCCATCTATACTGAACTGGGCTAGCAATTCTAGCTTCATACGGTAGATGAATGGGCATATGCTCCATTGAGTTAAGAAAAACTTGGAGGGAAGACCAGATCTAGTTGACATAATATTAACGAAGTGTCACATTCTAGACGACTCATATTTTGGTGCAAACGACTATTGACGTGAGGTCCTTGAAAAACAAACTCAATTTAGTTAGAGCCGTCCACACATTTGAAGGAAGCAGTTCACGAAAGGCTATAGGTATCAACCTTTACATGAATACATGACAATCATGACTTTTCGTCCCGATCAAACGCAATTCCTTCTTGTCGATGCAACGCCCCAAGTCTGATGCGTACCCATCTAAAATTTGAAGGCTTTTAACTTGATCACATAAAGCTTTCGATGGTTTATCAAGTGTGTAACAGGCTTTAGGACACTTTCCCGATCCGTCTGATGCCATCTCCGAATGATTATAATACTCATTCAACTCTTCCCTTTAACATTCATCACCATGTTGAATACATTGTCAAACATATTTTTCTCTATGTGTATAACATCTAAAGTGTGGTGAATTAAATTTGTTCTCCAATATGACAAAACACAAAAGATGCTTCGTTTTCTCCAACAAGACATTTGGAAATTTGTGCATTAACGAGTGTTGCATCTAGTTTAGTAACTTTAAGAAGCTCCAATCTTTCTATCTCTGGTAGAACTTCTATCCCTGAGCAGACGTTGGTGGTGGAGTCTTAATAAATCTTCTTTTTCGAAAGTGTCGTTTATCTTTTTGAAAACAGTGACCGCATTCAATAAATTTCCGGTGATTGTCGAACCATGATTGCTTCTTGCTGCATTTAAGAGTGAAGGTGTCTGAACATTCCATATGGTAAGAAGAAGTTGTTCAGTCGACTGTACTCCAACAGGACAACATAGAATATGTAGGAAAATTGCTAATTGTCCACATAAGGGCTGTTCACAATTAGAAATATTGTTTTTTTAGAGATATCATATGAGGGAGCCCCAAATGTCCACAAATCATTCAATTCGACGATTAGAGATTGAAGAAACACACCGAGCTTATCTTTCAGATTCTTTGGCACTGGTACAAGAATGCCGAGAAACATGAACACACCTCATGGAACAAGTCGATCAATCGATCATATCGTGGATAATGTTGATCGAATTACTCGACATGTGTAAATACATACATGCTTTGTAATATTTTTCTAGTAAAACCCGAGTCAGAATCATCCCACGTGCCTAAAATGACATGATATGATTTATTTTTACGCAATTATTATTTTTTTCTATTTTTTTTTATTTTTTTAAATTAAAAAAACCGAGCAGGTAAAATCCCCTCGTAAAACCCCGAGGGGATTCTACTCCCCTCGGATTTTAATTAAAAGAATAAAAAAATAGAAAAAGTATATTTAATGATCAATTACTAATTCTCGTGGTCCTAAAACAACTAAACACACCTCGTGGTATCTTTACAAAACTATGATGCTTCGTTACTTTGCGTTTCAAATGAAACAAGTCGATTGATCGTATCATGGATAATGTTGATCGAATTACACGACACGTGTAAATACATACATGCTCGGTGATATTTTTCTAGTAAAACCCATGTCAAAATCATCCCAAGTGCCTAAAATGACATGATATGGTTTATTTTTACGCAATTATATTTTTTCTATTTTTTTTAAATTAAAAAATCGAGGGGAGTAAAATTTTTACGCAATGATATGGTTAACTATTTCCCTTCAGGTTTTCCTAGGGGATTCTACTCCCCTCGTTTAAAAAAACAAATAAAAAAAAAAGAAAAGAAAAAACATATTTACCGATCAATTACTAATTCTCGTGGTCCTAAAATAATGAAACACACATCATGATACCTTCACAAAAATTACGGCGCTTCGTTACTTTATGTTTCTAATGGAACAAGTCGATCGATCGTATTATGGATAATATTGATCGAATTACATGACATGTGTAGATATGTACATACTCGGTGATATTTTTATAGTGAAACCTGGGTCAAAATCATCACTCGTGCCTAAAATGATAGGATATGATTTATTTTTATGCAATTAATTTTTTTTTCATTTTTTTTTATTTTTTGTCATATTACAAAAACTCGAGGGGAGTAAAATTCCCTCAGAAATAACGAGGGGAACTATTTCCCCTTGGGTTTTTTTGACGGGATTTTACTCCCCTCGATTTTTCCGCGGGGTAATTGCACTCGATAGATTTTCCCTCGGAAAGCCTTCGGTATTACCTTCAATAGTAATAACAGCAAACACTGCCACCGTGTCTGGTTAACATGAATTTGTCTTTATTATTGTACATATTTGGTCAATGTTTTAGTTAGTTTTGTCATTAATTTTGGTATAAGTTGGATAGATTTAGTATATTTTGTATTCTCGTATATCTAGCTTATTTTACCGTGTTTTGATCATTATTGATGCAATTGGGTGATTATTCTTTGTATTTCCCCATACAGATAAGTAACCAAAGGAGCTCAGCACTGAATAGATGAAGTTTGCAAACCGTTGCAAGAACTGGGAGACGAAAACGAGTGACTCGACGAAGAAGTAGCAATTTTACCCACTTAACGGTAGGGTTAGCGGTAGCTCTTACCGCTAAGCAACCGCTAAACCCTAGCGGTTATTCTACCGCTATCACAACCTCTAAAGGATGACAGAGAGATCCCATAATTGGTTAACGGTGAGATTAATGGTCGCCTTACCGTTAGCTCAACCATTAAGAGATTGTAGAAAGGTGTTAACGGCAGGCTTAACGGTGGCTTAACCGTTAGCTCGACGGTTAGGAGGCTACAGAAACAGGTTAACGGTAGCTTTAGCAGTAGCCCTTACCGCTAAGATACCGCTAACGGGCCCACGTCAAGAATTTTTAAGGAAACTTGTGCTCAAAGTTTCGAAAACCTATATATACCCTTCTATAATTCATCTAGGGCAGCGTTTTTGCACATTCTAAGGTCCTAAGACGCAGAGAGAGCCTATTTCCATCGCCTGTTACGTAGATATAAGATCAAGATTGAATATCCAAGTTCACGAGTTTTACACTCCTTTCTTTCGTTCGTGATTTGTTCTTCGGCCGAGATCCAATTCCTTTCTCTTGAATAGTTGGAGATTTACTCCTTTTTCTTGATAAGTACTCTAAACCTTTTTAATTGCTTTCTAGATTAGTTCTTAGATAATTCTTGATTTTAGATAATTTGTTCTTTATTTACGGATATTGAACTTTTGATGCTTGATACTTTTGATTTCTTGAATAATATAGTTTGTAATCTTTCATCTTTTAATTTCGTTCCTTTCATTTATGCTTGATAATTGATTTGTACTTTTTTGTACGCATTTTTGTTACCTTTTTGTGTTGTGTTTGCATGTGTTTTGCTTGCATTTATGGGTATTAGGAGTCGTTTTGGCCTATTTTGTTAGTTTTATGTTTTGTAGTGTTTTCTTTGTTTTTAGTAGTTTTTCTAATATTTTCTTAATTTTTTATATTAGTTTTTGTTTTGAAGGTCAACTTTGGTCAAAGTGGGCCCACAACGAGGTCGGAAGATGATTCAAACCCAAGAAACTCATTTCCAATCCATAACATATCTTTGGTGTGAGGATCGACCGGAAATGACGAGACATGTGGCCATTTTCATTGTCACCTCATGCATTCGCTCGGTGGATGTCTCAGTTGTCGTAAAATAAGCATAACTCCAAAACCACTTGTGCCATTTGCCTCCACCTTATATCATTGGAAATCTGAGAGAAATGTCTAAAACTCTTATTTTTACAAAATTCCCAAATTTTGAGTTTAAGAATGGTAAAAAGCAGCTTTAAGTGAGACGGTTCGCCGTGGCCTCGCTTGTGGCAGGTTTTGGTGCGGAGCCCATAACTCTCGGAGGAAAATTCCAAATGGCACAAATCAAATGCCAAATGAAATCCAAGAGGAAGGGATAGATTTAATATGAAGACATCGATGGCTGATCCCGTGTTTTTGTCAGTCGATCGACTGCTCGGCAGAAAGTTTGGGGCGTTTGAACAAGTCATTCGATTGACTGACTTCCAGTCGATCGACTGAAATAATGAGGATGTGTGATTTTGGCGGAAAAAAGCACCATTTTTCACTTGATTGACCTATATATGCTTCCCACCCATTATCCACAAAAAAAAGACCTCTCCTTGGTGGTTTTGGGCCTAGTTCCATCTCCTCCAAGCATTTCCTTTCTCTTGCAATTTAAAACCCTAACTTAATTCTTAGCTTATGTAGTTTAGTTAGCTTAGTAGTTAGTTTTTTTAGGTTAGTTTAAGTTGGCAAGTGTTGGAGAGGGTGACAATCTCCTATACTTGTTGCTCCTTGTTGTATTGAAGATTTGGATTTGCACTTGTGGATGTAATCTAGTTTTGAAGCTTTGTTATTGATTTGCTCCTTTACTTTTATGCTTAGTTATTGATTTATTGTTCATGTTGTTGTGTTGTGTTTGTTAGTTGAATTTGCTTAGGGTATGTTGTTAGATTTAGTTTGTCTTGTTGTTCTTTTAATTCAATTCCTCTTGCCTTTGTTTTCTTTCAAACTCCATGGATGTTAGTTTGAAGCTTTTTACCTCTTTAGTCTAAACAAACTCTTGGGTTCTTGAAAGATTTATGAAGCTTTCCTCTTTGGTGATTTGGCTTTCTTTTCAATTTAATGCTTTTAATCAATTTCAATTTCAAATGCTTTTAATTTCCCTCCATGTCTTCTCCTTTAATTTCAAGCCTTCTTGAATTTAGTAGTTCTAATTTATTTAAGGTTTTTAATTAGGTTTAATTAATGTCATTAAAATTGATCACTTTCAAACAAGCTTTAATTTGTATTTGATGCAATTAGTTTAGAAACTATGGGTTTAGGGTTTAGGTTCGTTTAGAACCATTAATCGAATTTTGTTGGAATTGGGATTGACGACCCTAATACTTGATCAACATTTGGGATTGACAACCCCAAATCGTGGATTAAGTGCTTGGCAAAAACTGATTAATCGTGGAGACGAACCGAACACCCTAAACCCACATTTTCATTATTCTCATTTAAAATCTCTTTTAATTCTTGTCTTAGTTGATTAACTTTCAAAAACTCAAACCAAACCAATGACTTAATGCTTTCCTAGTGTAGACTAGTGTAATTTAACTTAACAAGAGACTAACTAAAATCACCGAACGCCGATAATATCTATCCTTGAGAGACACGACTCGGGAAAACTTACCGCTCTACAATCGACTCCGTACTATTGTGGAGAAAATTTCTTAGAGTGATAAGAATTCTTAGATCAATAATCTTAGTAATTGTTTGGTTCTTAAATCCTTGATTGCTCTTTAATTTCCAAAACTCTAGTTCATAGCCTTTAGTCAATTAAGCTTTTCAAATTCTAGTTGGTTAAATAGTTTAGAGAAAAATATTTTTTACCTCCTGAACTATGACCATTTTGACACTTTGCCTCCTAAACTTTTTTTTCGTGCAAAGTACCTCCTAAACTGTCCGAATTTTGCACTTAACCTCCTGAACTCCCATTTTTGGTGGAAATTCTAGCCGCATCTCACTCGTGTGACATGCACGCTAACATATAAGGTGTAAAATTGACTTTTCATCCCCTCCTCATGACTCCTGCTCAAAACAATAGCACGTGAGCACTCGTGTGACCTGTTAAGATAATGTTCACATTAATATATGTATACACGTAGGATTTTGAACCTATGTAGTGCTCACGTGCCATTATTTTGAGCGGGAGTCATGTGTAGGAGATGGAAAGTTAATTTTACCCCTTATATGTTAGCATGCATGTCACACGAGTGAGATCCGGATAGAATTTCCACCAAAAATTGGAGTTCAGGAGGCTAAGTGCAAAATTCGCACAGTTCAGGAGGTAATTTGCATGAAAAAAAAGTTTAGGAGGCAAAGTGTCAAAATGATCATAGTTCAGGAGGTAAAAAATATTTTTCTCAATAGTTTAAGATAATTTGTTCAAGTTAATTAGTTTTAACTGATTGCTCTTTTTTTTCAATTCTTAGTTTATAAAATAAAAAACAAACAAAAACTCTCAATTATAATTGTTCGTGTGTGACTTTGAGATTAAACAAACATCCAAGATTCCGATTGTTTGTTCCTTGAGAATCGACTCAGTTTAAACTTAACACCCAAAAGCGAACTCGTACTCTTGCGAGTGAGCTTTCAAGCTTTGACAAAGTTATATTTAAAATTAGGTGCGGTGATTAGCACATATTTGTTCTTATTTTTATTAGTATTTTAGTTACTTTTTCCTATTATTTTTGGTATAAGTTGGATAGTTTAAGCTTAATTTCGTATTTGTGTACTTCCAGCTTATTTTACCGTATTTTGATCTTAATTGATGCAAATAGGTGAATTATCTCTATTTTTCACCTTATAGCTAAGTAATCGGAGGAGCTCAGCACGTACAAGATGAAGATTGATGATTAAGAGACAAGAATCGAGCTTTCCAGCGAAGAAGTAGCAAGTTTTTGGAAGTTAACGCTAGCTTTAGCGGTAGCCATCACCGTTACCATATCGTTACGCTTACCGTTACCTGCACCGTTACGCAATCGCTGAAGGTGGACTGAGAGCTTAACAATACACTTAACGATTATAATTCGTACTGTTACCATCACCGTTAGAAGGCAACAGAGACATTAATGATAGCTTTAACGGTAGGCCCTTACTGCTAAGTGCTACCATTATCGGGCCCAGTAACTGACTTAAGTGACTTGCTGTCCAAGAATTCGGAAATCTATAAATACTAAGCATTAATCCAAGTTCCAGGCGTGCTTGTGACCTTAAAAACTTACCATAAACATAATCCTAGGGTTTAGAGTCGGATTTTAACATCAAAATGCAGAGATCGAAGAGCAAATCAAGGATTCGACGACGACGAGTTCCGGAGCCCGTTCAACACCGTTCAACCATTTTCGACCAATCTGCATCGTTTTCTCTTCGGATTAGCCAAAGATATTTATGCTTTCATTAGTTTTAATAAGTCTTCTATCCCTTTTACTTATTTTCTTAGTTTAATCTTAGGTTTTTAAGATTTAGATAATTAGTTTTATTTTATGGTCTTGAGTTTGCATTTGAATTTTGATTTCGCTGAACGATATATGTTATTAATTCTCTGTTTAGATTCAGTTTTTCATGTTTAAGCTTAAGTATTGGATACTTGAATTGGTTAATAATATTCATGCGATTTAATTCATGTTATTTTGCTTCGTTTTTAAGATTCAAGGATTCGTTAGATTCGTAGTAGTTTATTTCATGCATGATCGTAGATTCGTTAGGATTAATTGAGTTGGTTTATGAATTTTTATGCTTCTGCATTTTAAGTTTTATATTGAGTTATTTCTTAGTTTTGAGTTTCAATTAAGTTGCTTAGTAGATAATTATTTAGTTAATTAAATTTAGGTCTTTAATTTGGTTAATTATATGCTTTCAAATTTTAGTTGGTAATTTAGGATAAATTAATTTAGTTTTTAAATTTAAGTCTTGTGTGTTAAATTCTTAGTTATTAATCTTCAAACAAACAAAACCCCCAATTTGTATAAGTTTATGTGTTTAATTATTATTGAGAAAAATATCCAAGATACCGAATAGTTGTCCTCGAGAGATCGACACGAGTCAACTTTCCACCCTACAAGCGCCCTTGTACTTTTGCGAGCAAGCTTGCGTGTTTTAAATTAATTACATATAAAAAGGGGTGCACAAAAGTTTGAATCAAAATTTTGGTGCTGTTACCAGGGACAACAAGTAGGATTCAAGGATGTTTTTTGTTTTATTTTCTATTTAGTTGTTATTTGTATAATTGCGCTTGGTTTGAATTTTTGCCACTTGGTACGTTGATTTGTTGTTGAGTTTATGCACGGTAGACGATCACTTCACCTCGATCTTGCACCATATATTGACAACATCCATCGTTCAAATCCACCGAGACCAAGGCCCCTTTCCATCCCCGAGAGCGTTTCTTCTATAGCTACTGATTTTGTTTGCGACGATATCCTTGAGGCAATGTTAGGAGCACAATCTGCTCGTAATGGTAACGTCGGTAATGGACCACCTAAATCCGCACGTCGCAATCGAGATCAATACAATAGTGAACCAGCCCGTTTGCAAGGACAAGTGCAGCCCCGAGCTTATTGGGCCGATATCCAGCGAAACATGGAGAATAGGGAACAAGACGTGGAGAGGAATGAAGAAGTCCATAATCAACGCAACGAGTATGTTGAAAATAATAGACAGGTCGATGCTTAGTTGGAAAATCAGAACCATGGCTACGAACAAGATAATTTTGAAGGGACATACGAGCATGAAAATAATTACGAGAGGAACGCATATGGCAATCTCTACGAGAGAGATAATGACCGAGTTGGAGAGCTGAGGGGCAATCGAGCACCTCGACAGTGCGATTTGGCACGTCCGAAGGTTGTGCCTTTTGGGTCTGATATTGTTCTTGGACCAACTGTAAGGGAGGTGGAGATTAAACCGCATCAAATTAATTTACTCCCGACCTTTCACTGAAACGCCCATGAAGACTCTTTAGCGTTTTTAAACTATTTTGTTGATGAAGTGGGCAGATTTGTGGTCAATGGCCTTAACCAGGAGGAGGTGCAAATGATTTGTTTTCCCTATAGCAAGAAGGACAAAGCGAAGACATGGTTACTATCCCTAGAACCAAGATCGTTAACTGATTGGGAGATGATAAGCGAGAAGTTCCTCAATCAATATTATTCAACACAAAAAACGGGGCATCTTCGGAGGCAAATTGCTACATTTGAACAGTTGGAGGGATAATTATTTCATGAAATATGGGAGCGTTACAAGACACTTTTACAAGCATGTCCCCACCATAACTACTCCCCCGAGATGGTTAATCAATTTTTCTCTGATGGTTTGTTGAATATGGGGAAAAGTGAAGTTGAAATAGCGGCAGAAGGAGATTTTGGAGATTTAACAGCCCCCGAGGCAAGACGAGTGTTGGAGAAGCAAAGCGAAAAATCTAGACAAACCAACTCTTGACCTCGTAAATTAAAAGTGAATGCAGTATCCACAACCGAGACTGATAAAGATGACGGAGCTATGGCTTTGGTACGAGATGGTTTTACGGTCAAGGAAGCATGTAGGGAAATCTTTAACGAGCAATTAGAAGCTTGGAAAGCTGAGCAGGCGAGCAAAGCCTCTTCAAAGAAGGTTGCTGCGACGTGTTACCAATGCGGATCCCCCGAACATTTAGCAGACATGTGTCCAATCAACAATGAACAGCAAGAAGACGTTAAAGCCATCCAGAATTTTTCTAACCAACCAACTTCAGGACAAAAATCCACGAAATAATTTAAAATGCAACGTGATTCTCCTCTTTTTAAATAGGGGCCCAGGGAGCCCAAACTATATGCCACCCGACCCGCAATACCCAATACCACACGCGCAAGCACCATCACCACCCCCGAACAATTTCTAAATGCAGGGAAGTGCCAACTAAAGTTCAAACAGATGATCAGCTATTGGTTTGGCAGCAGAATCAAGTGGCTGAAACTATTAGAAATCGGGATGGACTCGCGTAGTTTGGAAATGAAGTTAGAGATGAAATGAAGGAAATAATAAAAGATATTCTTGATAATTCAGTTGGACAAAGGAAACTAGAAATAATGATGGGTCAATTATCGACCGATATATCCAGGATTTCAAATAAGAAGGATAGACTTCCAAGCCAGGCGGAGCAATCCTTAGCTATTCATGTCCTGCGAAGTGGAAAAGTAGTAGATAACGGCATCGAGCAAGGTAAGGACGAAACCTAGGAGGGAGCCAATATTTCAACGCCAACTCAAACTCAAACAGATTTGTCTAGCCCAGTCGATCAAATGCACAAATCACCAAACCCGTATGTTCCGGGGTCGTTGAAAAGGATGAACTCGAATCCAGGCCCCTCTTCTACAACAATTAACTACCAACCCAATTCCTCGAGTACGCCACCAAATAAACTGACACCCTCGATTTATGATCATGTTCCCTTCCTAAGACACCTACGTCCGGCCAAGGAAAATAAAAAATCCATGGAGCTATACAACTTATTGAAAAATGTTAATATTAACCTTCCCCTACTAATGGTGATAAAGACGATGCCAACGTATGTGAAGTTTTTCAAGGAGCTAGCATCAGGGGAAAGGCTCTTGGCAACACACCAACATGTGGCTCTGACAAGAGAAGTTAGTTCTATAATCAAGAAACCATTGCCATCCAAAGAGAAGGATCCTGAGAGTTTTTGCATTAATATTTCCCTCGAGAATGGATAGACGGCAAGGGGGATGCTCGATCTTGGTGCTGGTATAAATTTAATGCCCTATTCTATTTACAGGGAATTTGATCTTGGACCATTGAAACCAACCACGATGTGACTACAATTGGCAGATAGATCGATAAGGCTACCCTTGGGTATTGTGGAGGACGTTTTAGTGCAAGTTGATAAGCTGGTTGTGCCGGTTGATTTTGTTACTATGGACGTTGGTGTTGTGCACAATGAAAATCAAGAACACACCATTTTGTTGGGACACCCTTTTATGTCTACCACACACGCATTGATAGATGTAAACAAGGGAAGAATGACAATGTCCGTCTTAGGCAAGTCAGTAACATTTTCACTGCAAGATATTCACAACACTCCTTCACCATTTATGCAAGACGAGTGTTCTTTTGTTGATCTGATTGATTCTTGCTTCCATGAAATTCAAAGTATTCCCGCTATAGACAGACTGGACGACAGGGACGACGAAGAGCATTTGAGTGGGGAGGAATTGATCGAGTAGTTAGAAATTTATCTAAGTGATATTATTGAAGAATTTAAGGATTTTAATGATGAATTGTACGTAAAGGAAAAGGCACCAAAGAACGAGCCAAAGGTGGAGTTGAAGCCATAATGAATTCATTCGAAGTACGTTTCCCTCGACCCTTACAAAAGTTTTAAACATGCAAGGAATAAGGGAGAGGTATATAACAATGCTTGGAAGAAGAACAAAGTGTCGAATGAGGTGCATGACAAGAAGTTTCATGCTGTGAAATTCAGGGTTGGTCAATTAGTGCTCTATAATCCCAAACGTAAGTTTGGTCCAACCAATCTTAAGACCGCATGGAGTGGACCATTTATGATAAACGAAATGGATGAATATGGAGCAGCCGCTCTATACAATGAGAGTACGAAGTCGAAGTTTCAAGTCCACAAGCATAGAATCAAACCTTATTACGACAAAAGTGGGCTGAATTGTGATCTTGAAGAATTAGTTGGCCCCCCACGGGCTAAAATCAAAGTTTGGTCGCATAAACATTGCGTCGAGAATACTAAGTTAAATGTTGCGCTTCTTGGGAGGCAACCCAAGCGTTCGTTAGTTTTCTTTTTCTTTTCTTTTGATTTTTCTTTCGTTTATTTTTGTCTTTATTATGTGTCAATTGCCGTGGTACGTTTATGTGTGTGTTTATGTGCATAAAATTCAAAATTTTGCCCCAACTGTGGACTTAGCGGTAATGTAGCGGTACCTATAACCGCTAAGCCTTACCGCTAACCAACCGCTGAACGTACCGCTAGCCGCAACGAACAGGGATTTAACGATTTCCAGCCTTAAACAAAGAACGTAGCGGTATGGTTAACGATAACAACTAACTGCTACGTGTTACCGCTAACAGTGTCTGTAGTTCAATTTTTACGAAATTTTTTCCCGCCAATCGAGGTCGCAATCCGGACCAATTTAGCCGCAGTCCGACAATATTCTACTAAGCTGCAATCCAGCCCTTTACGACGTTGAGCCACAATCCAGAAATTCCATCCCCAAGACGTGCCACCGGGCACTTGCACGTAGTAATTGATCGCAATCACAATCCAATCACGCGATCTACGACGAAGCATGATTGCACAAGCATTTTTGGAGAGAATCGACTATCGAGTTTTCAGGGATGTTTTCTTATCTCCCTTACTCTTATTTTCTTTCATATTTATGGTAATCAGGAGATTGCCAAGTTTTTAGGGAGGGGGGTGGTTGAGCAAAAGTCAATTTCGAGTTACGAGTTGAGTAATAGCCTAAATTTAATGGCTACATTATGAGTGTTTGGTGAGGTTTTTCTTTGGAGCGAGGTGAAGCACATTGCTTCGTGATTCGATTAGGTTGAGTGAGTTAGCCACACGACTTATATATACAACCCGAAAAGACCTTTTTCGATTCTTTGTTGGTTACACACTTAAACGCGATGGAGAAGTTTTTGATTTTTGGTTCTTATTTATTGTGCTTGTATTTGATGATTTGAGGGTAAACACGTTCCATAAAAAATTCTCGAGTGCTTTGAGCGTACACCACTATATACTACCCTCTGCGAGGATGCATGAATTAGATTTTGATGCGATAATGTAATAAGGGTGGAGTGTTTGAAGTTGTGTGACTTGTATCTTTACTTTCAAAATTATGTATGTAGCACGACACGACTCATTGCTTGGGCTTATTTTCTTTCTTGTTATACTTTGAAACTATCGTTTGTTCGAGGACGAACAAACCAATAAAGCATGTGGTACTTGATTAGCACATATTTGTCCTTATTTTTATTAGTATTTTAGTTACTTTTTCCTATTTTTTTTGGTATAAGTTGGATAGTTTAAACTTAATTTCATATTTTTGTACTTCCAACTTATTTTACCGTATTTTGATCTTAATTGATGCAAATAGGTGAATTATCTCTGCTTTTCACCTTATAGCTAAGTAACCGAAGGAGCTCAGCAAGTACAAGATGAAGATTGATGATTATGAGACAAGAATCGAGCATTCCAGCGAAGAAGTAGCAAGTTTTTGGAAGTTAACGCTAGCTTTAGCGGTAGCCATCACCGTTACCATACCGTTACACTTACCGTTACCTGCACCGTTACGCAATCGCTGAAGGTGGACTGAGAGCTTAACGATATACTTAACGATTACAATCCGTACCGTTACCATCACCGTTAGAAGACAACAGAGACATTAACGATAGCTTTAATGGTAGGACCTTACCACTAAGTGCTACCATTATCGGGCCCAGTAACCGACTTACGTGACTTGCTATCCAAGAATTCGGAAATCTATAAATACCAAGCATTAATCCGTGTTACAGGCGTGCTTGTGACCATAAAAACTTACCATAAACATAATTCTAGGATTTAGAGTCGGTTTTTAACATCAAAACGCAGAGATCGAAGAACAAATCAAGGATTCAACGACGACGAGTTCCGTAGCCCGTTCGACGCCGTTCAACCATTTTTGACCGATCTGCAACGTTTTCTCTTCGGATTAGCCGAAGATCTTTCTGCTTTCATTAGTTTCAATAAGTTTTCTATCCCTTTTACTTATTTTCTTAGTTTAATCTTAGGTTTGTAAGATTTAGATAATTAGTTTTATTTTATGTTCTTGAGTTTACGTTTGAGTTTTGATTTCGCTGAGCAATTTATGTTATTAATTCTCTGTTTAGATTCAAATTTTCATGTTTAAGCTTGAGTATTGGATACTTGAATTGGTTAATAATATTCATGCGATTTAATTCATGTTATTTTGCTTCGTTTTTAAGGCTCAAGGATTCGTTAGATTCGTAGTAGTTTATTTCATGTATGATCGTAGATTCGTTAGGATTAATTGAGTTGGTTTATGAATTTTTATGCTGCTGCGTTTTAAGTTTTATATTGAGTTATTGCTTAGTTTTGAATTTCAATTAAGTTGCTTATTAGATAATTATTTAGTTAATTAAATTTAGATCTTTAATTGATTAATTATATGCTTTCAAATTTTAGTTGGTAATTTAGGATAACTTAATTTAGTTTTTAAATTTAATTCTTGTGTTTTAAATTCTTAGTTATTAATCTTAAAACTATCAAAACCCTCAATTTGTATAAGTTGATGTGTTTAATTATTATTGAAAAAAATATCCAAGATACCGAATAGTTGTACTCGAGAGATCGACACGATTCAGCTTTCCACCCTACAAGCGCCCTCGTACTCTTGCGATCAAGCTTGCGTGTTTTAAATTAATTACATATAAAAAGGGTGCACAAAAGTTTGAATCATGCGGAAAGTTCGAATAAAAATTTTGGCGCCTTTGCCGGGGAACAAACAAAGGTTTTGAAGATGTTTGTTCGTATTAGTTTTTGTTTATCCGTCTATTTGTATAATTATTACATCGGGGTGTACATTGTACCATAGACTAGGTGAAAAATACATCTTAAATGTGATAAATGTTAATTTTCGCCACAATAAGTTTTTATATTTGTTGTGATATATTTTAATTTTTACTATGATAAATGTGCATTTATGAACACATAACACGCATAAAAAAGTTCATATTTGCTGTGATGAATTCAGATCTGACAAAAGTTTTTCTCCATTGTGATAAAGGTTCATCTCTGTTATAAAAAATATCAATATATATTTTAATAAATAATGTATGTATATGTGTGTGTGTGTGTATATATATATATATATATATATATATATATATATATATATATATATATATATATATATATATATATAAGTGTTTATTATGTGATAAAACCAAATGACGGACTGCAAGGGTAATATAAAAGTTACTATAAAGTAAAAAACAAAGTTTAAACTCATTCATAGGTAGCACATTTACGCGAACTGATGGTATCTAATGTTATAAACACGTGATGTTGTTCATACTTGAGTTAAATCCACGATCATTTTTCATATTTTCTCCTAAATGGGCCAAATTCATGTCCTCCAAAAAAAAAAAAATAAAATCCCACATTTACAAGTTAAAACTTACAAGTACTAATTACCATCTCCAGCACAATAATAAATTCAAAACCTACTCCAGCAAGAAACCACAGAAAACAGGTGGGATTCAAGGGCCAAAAAGGATCTCTATATAAAACAGTAATAATAATAATAATAATAATAATAATGCTAATAAAATATGCAGCAGCCCCTTGGCTCTACGTCTATTTTGCACAAAGAAAAGTAAAATTCTTATGTGGGGTCCTTTTTATTATTATTGCATTCAGAAACCCAATTTGGTTAAATCACAGTAATTATAAACACAATCCACACTAGGTTAACACAATTATGGAGTCTGGACCGTTTGCATTATTTGAATCATCACACAAAAATGCAGGGCATATCTAGCCATCCTTGAATAACATTAAACTAGGGTTTCGGGATTTTGAATCATCACAAATTCACAAAAAAAAAAAAAAAAAGGAAAACGTACCAGCATTCTGCGGAGATTTCTGCGGTGAAATTTTCTTCTTCGGTAGAGATTTCTGCTGAGTTTGTCCCATCGATTGTATGCACTACGGTTGAGATTTCGGGATTTTGCAACGGAGAGGAGAAGGGCGTTTTGGGGATTTTGCAACGGAGAGGAGAACGGAGACGAAAACGAAGAGGATAAGGTAGATTGCTTCTGTGAGATGAAAACAGAGACGAAAATGGCGAGAGAAAACGGAGCTTACAATGGAGACGAAAGGGTTGCTTCTGTTCTGTGCAAAATGACGCGGTTATTCAGAAAATGGAGAGAAATGATGTTAATTACAAAATGACCACCGAATTTTAAAATTATAAAAACACCACCGAAAAATTAATTAAAAATGGTAAGAAATGGGTGGTCAGGATTCATTCTTATTTCTCACCTACGGATCTATTCTCACATGATCCTATACCTATATATATATATATATATATATATATATATATATATATTATATATATATATATATATATATATATATATACACACACACACACATATACATACATTATTTATTAAAATATATATTGATATTTTTTATAACAGAGATGACCTTTATCACAATGGAGAAAAACTTTTGTCAGATCTGAATTCATCACAGCAAATATGAAACTTTTTATGCGTGTTATGTGTTCATAAATGCACATTTATCCATAGTAAAAATTAAAATATATCACAACAAATATAAAAACTTATTGTGGCGAAAATTAACATTTATCACATTTAAGATGTATTTTTCACCTAGTCTATGGTACAATGTACACCCCGATGTAATAATTATACAAATAGACGGATAAACAAAACTAATACGAACAAACATTCTTCAAAACCTTTGTTTGTTCCCCGCAAAGGCGCCAAAATTTTTATTCGAACTTTCCGCATGATTCAAACTTTTGTGCACCCTTGGGTACAGTTTTTTGGAATAGGAATTGTGCAGGCATTTTGTATGTATGAAAATATGAAAATCATGCAAATTTTGTATGTATACAATAAATTATGTGTGTTTATTGTATACATGTTCAGTTTATACTTATTTAGCATTAAAACAGTAGACGTTATGTTATAGATATTCCTTACATCTGCTTAATTTTTTCTGGGTAGGGTTTGTGTGAATTGCAYAATGCATTAGATACAATTATAATTGCGAAGTTTTTAATTTCCTCGTGTGTGAATYTGAATATGTTCATTTGTAGGGAAGGGTAAAAAGAAAGCAGGTATTGCCACCAAGGAAAAAGGTGTAGTTTCTATGCCTTCTGATCCTCAGGATTTGCCAAATAAGAATGCTGGTATGTTTTCTCTCTTTTTTTAACACTTTTTTCTTTTCAAGAGAAGCCTACATTTTGTGGTTTTGTAAGTAATGTAACAGAAAGTGATCATCTCATTTATATAAGGATCAAACTGTACATAATAATTAATTTGGTTGTTTTATGMATAAATATACTCAAATGCTTTCTTTAATAACCAACATGTTATCATTCACTGTAAATTCTTTCTTTATTGAAGACTGATTTTMTCTTAGTCTAAATATTTTGAGAAAAATATATTACATTATATGACATATTGTATAGACTTAAAGAAATATACTTACTGGAAGTTCTCTGTTTAGTTGGATCTTGAGCTTGATTGTTCACATGAGTGTGGCTACTAACAGGAGATTGATATTCTCAAAATGGTATTTCGTCAACTACAAAATTTGGAAGTTCTCTGTTAGTTCTTTTGTGCTTCTCTTACTTTTCAACGATCTTTGGGCCTTTTTACAGTATGGGTAGGGCATGTTTAGATGGTGACATGCTCAATAACCTGAATATGCTCAAAATAGATCAAAATTTCCCTATCTAAATGTATGTACTTAACAATCTGGGATGCATTTTAGTTTTTATGTGGTCTGTTAGATGCATTATCTCAAATTAATGTGGCATGTAGGTGTTGGATCATGTGTTTATTTTTTTGAAGTTTATTTTCCTCATGGAATTTAAATTTGTGCATTTGTAGGTAAGGGTAAGAAGAAGACAGATATGGCCACGAAGGGCAAAACTATAGTTTCTATGCCTTCCGATCCTCAGGATTTGAGTCCTCAAGATTCAATGCAAGAGGTAGAAGTACGAACGAAGAAGAAGGCAGATGTTGCCGCTAAGAAGAATCCTGTTCCTGATGTTTCTGCTCCTCTAGAGTCAAGTCCTCAGGATTCAAGATAGCATGTTGAATTACAAATGAAGAATACGGAAGATATTGGCGTGAAGGGTACAACGCCAATATTGGGTTCCTTTTACGTGCCTGTTGTTGCAGGAGAGAAAACTGAATTGGTAACCGAGGCTTCAACTAAAGTAACCAAAGTTCAAAAAACAAACAAGCAAGGTAATAAATTTAGGCATTTGGGTTTTTCTTTTTCTTTTTTTGTTGATATTTTGGATTTTTCTTACCATCGGTTTTTATAATATGTACATGGGAGAAAGTGCAAATAAATGTATTGTAATGTGCAAATTAAGCTTCACTAATGTGCAMAATCAATTGCATTGAAATGATTTCAAGCTTTTAAGGTGTATATTGTAGCTGTGCAAAGAAATGAACTGTAATGTGCAAAAACATTCTAGTAATATTCAAATTAATGTATAGCATATTCTCCTTTTATGGGTTTTTTTGATATCTTTTGTGTTTGTTTTTTGTAATACATTTTTTATATGCACAGGTGTAATTATGAAGAAGAGGAAGATTGATGTCATTGAACCGAAAAGAAAAGCAAAAAAAACAAGGTGTACTAAGATGAAAGCTACAGAACAAGGTATTTTTATTATTATTGCTCTGCAGTCTATATTATACTTATTTTCATCTTTTTTTTTTAACTTTATTCTTTAATTTTATTATTTAGCAGCAGATGATGATGACTTTGAGAGCCCTATACCTATACGTGCTGATTGTGCTACCAGTCGCAGTGATGGCCCCAAGTTTGTCTTTCACAATAGGTCATCGCCTGGTGTTTTTGTAAAAGCGTTGTCATCATTAAATGAATGCCAGAGAAAAGATGTTACAGATATTGGATTTGGTCCTCTTTTGGATTTATCAATAACTTCAATACCAGTGAAGATGGGGTACTGGTTAGTGAAAAACTTCAATCACCTTGATCGCAAGCTTAAGTTATACGATGGGTCAAAGTTGCACATCAAAGAAGATGACGTGTGCTCTGTTTTTGGCTTTCCCCGTGGGAAGATTTCAATCATTAATAAGAAGAAAAGGAAGCGGTCAGAACTTGATCAAGAACTCAAGGTTTTTTTTGAGCCTAGTCCTTATGGGATAACCCCAACTAATCTTGCTGTGAAAATGAAGGAATGTGTTAACGGTGGCGACTGGTTCAAGAGACATTTTGTTATTTTGCTTGTTTGAAGCTCAGAGCAATGGAAAAGTTCACACTAATGTTATTGCATCTTCTTGACGATCTATCAAACATTAAGTATATGAATTGGTGTGAGTATATGATCGAGTGCTTGGTGAGGACAAAGATGTATTGGGAGGATAGCGGGGAAAAGTGGTACACAGGACCTCTCCTGTTTTTGACGGTCAGTGTTCTTAACACCAGTCTTGTTTTTATATATAATTAAAAATTTATGCAATAAAAATTTTTAATTATTTTTTTAATATGTAGGTGTTTTATGTGGACAAGGTTGTGTTATCTATACGCAATGTGAAAAGGAGTTTTCCAACTTACGAAGGATGGACTGATATGTTGTTGAAAGATAGAGAAGCGGCGGAAGAGAAAACTGGTGCATTTGGGAGGGGTTTTGTGGATGAAGAAACAGAATATGAGGTGATGAAAAATCCAGAAACGATGGATGCTCCTGAAAAAAGAATGAACGAGGAGTAGAGTAYTGGAAATAAGAATGCTGGAAACAAGGAGGCTGGAAACAGGGAGTCTGTACAGGTATTTCATGTGACTATTTTTGAATATAGTGG
Organism: Phtheirospermum japonicum; assembly: GCA_014905375.1. Lineage (NCBI taxonomy): Eukaryota > Viridiplantae > Streptophyta > Magnoliopsida > Lamiales > Orobanchaceae > Phtheirospermum > Phtheirospermum japonicum. The sequence goes on along the minus strand of BMAC01000902.1, from coordinate 53,692 downwards.
TTATTTTGTGCATGTATTTGATGTGACTATTTTTGAATGTAGTAGTTATTTTGTGCATGTAACTATGAACTAATGTGCAATTCAGTATGGACTAATGTGCAATTTTATGTGCAGGTATTTTTTTTAATAGTTTTGTATGTAGTGGGTAGTTGTGCATGTAATTATGAACTAATGTGCACGACTGTATGAACTAATGTGCACTTCAGTATGAACTAATGTGCAATTTTATGTGCAAGTATTTTTTTTAATAGTTTTATATGTAGTGGCTAGTTGTGCATGTAATTATGAACTAATGTGCACGACTGTATGAACTAATGTGCACTTCAGTAAGAACTAATGTGCAATTTTATGTGCAAGTATTTTTTTAATAGTTTTGTATGTAGTGGCTAGTTGTGCATGTAATTATGAACTAATGTGCACGACTGTAGGAACTAATGTGCAACGTGATCTGCATGTATTTTTTAATAGTTCTGTATATCAAATAATGTGCAATAGGTTATTAACTAATGTGCACGAGTATATCAAATAATGTGCAATAATGGCTAATTTATATTTGTTTCTAAATGYTTTCTATATTAGACTTTTAAATATAAGTATTTTGTGAAACAGGTTTTTGTTGAGGAATTTGCTACAAAGACCAGGTTACTTGCATCTACTGGTCTTGAAATACTAGAGATGGTGCAAAGAGCCCCTCAAGTGTTATTGGAAGATAAGAAATTCATGAAGATGCAAGATGCGGCACAATCATTCCTTGGCATTTCACAAACGCAAGAGCGTGTCAACAGAAGCCAAGAGAATGTCAACCAAACACAACAGGGCATCAATGAAGAACATGGGGGCATTGATGGAACATAATCTGGCATCAACAAACCAGAAGAGGGTACCAACCAAGCACAAGAGGGATGCCACAATGCCTCACAAACTTTTGATGACTGGACCGCTGAGACTATCAATGCTATGGATGAGATTTTAGAAGCAATTGCAAGGAGGGATGAGTTTCGAAACACCACAAATACTATTCCTAATTTCAGCTTAGGTATATCTGAAGATGATGAGGATGATAATGAACTTCCACGAGATTGTGGTAATCAAACAAACGATGGTTGTCAATCTGAAAAGGCCCCTTCTGCGCATGTTGATGTACACCCAGGACGTGCAACCGTTGATGAGCAGCCAGAGATCAACACCCAGTCTGAGAATGCCACTAACGCCCCTTCAGCTGCAGAAYATGTTCAAGGTGTACAAGATGTTCCAATGAGACGATCTAAGCGAATAACACCAGAGGATGAGCTGTTAGAAAAGAGAGAAGTTGCTAGCAATTTGAAATCACCATTCAAGATAAGGGGAACAAATATATTGAAGAAGCTGGATGGAATTCAAAAAATTGTTGTAAACTGGGTTTTGAAGAATGCTGACGCTGAACCGTAAGTTATATATACTTTTCTATGTCTTTAATAGTGTTTATAAGATATTTTTACTAGTATATATACGGTTATTATCTATCTTTTTTCTGCGTATTTTTTTAATGCATGTGTTCTTGTAATACAGGAGTGAAGTTATTTTCAAGAGAAATAACTTTTATGTTTCAAGAGATGTATTACAAAGTTTAAGGACAGGTGAACAAGTGAATAGTCGTGTATTGGATTTGTGGTCTGTTTTTTTAAATGACAATGAAAAGTTGAAAGGTTGGGGGTCTCCAAGTAGATTTTTTGCAAGCATTGTCCCTTGTAACAAGGTTAGAAATACTTAATTTATATTTCATATTTTCTCTTTATTATTATACATAATATTCTTTTATACAATTTTACATGTGTGCGCAGCTGCTTTTTGATGGTGCTGATAGAAAAGAAAAAGAAATATCAGATGTTTAATCAGGCCATGGATGCAGACTTGAAAAGGATGAAAACATTTGAAACAAAAGATATATCACTGGTATRTTATTCGATATCATTATACTTATTTTCGATTTATTTTTTAAATATAGAAAATATATATATATATTTGCAGTTTTTCTTCCCCGTTCACACTGGAAACTACTCGTACGTCATGTGCTTTTCAATCAAGGCAAAACGATTTGATATACTGGAAAGCACTGCACCAAATGACGTGAAGGCAAAAACACACAAAGAATATGCTATGAGTTTGGTAAGACCAATTTTTTAAAGAATTTACTTAGTGCATCATAATTATATTTTGTTGTTTCTGTGTCCTTGTTTCCTTAAAAATATATATAATAAAATGGCTTAGGGGTGTTTTCTTTTAATGTGCAAAATAATTCACATTATTGATTTAATGTGTAAAACTTAAAGCATTAATGTGCACAAACTGAAACATAAATGTGCATAGAATGAAACACAAATGTGCACACACTAAAAACATTAATGTGCACAAACTGAAATGAAAAATAAATGTGCACTGACTGAAATATAAATGTGCATATATTGAAACATAAATGTGCAATATAATGTGAAGTAATGTGCAGACATAATTCTTTAGCATTGTAACATTTTTTTCAAATTATTTTCCTTGTTTTTGTTGTCATAAAATTCTTTTTTATTTATTTTTTGCAGAAGGATGCGTTTTCGAAGTTTTTAAGAGGACAAAGCATGACCCACTATGCCAATGTGGTTGCAAAACTTCAACCACATTTCCTCGAGATGCCATGTACAACAGGGGTAGATAACACAGATTCGGGTGTTTTGACCATGAGACACATGGAGACATACATGGGGGCTGGATTGAAGGGCAACTGGACGTGTGAGATTAGAAGCGGGGATAAAAAACAGGTGAATTRCATCCGTAAGAAGTATTGCCATACCTTGGCATGCGCAGAGATAAACGATTTGAAGGATGTGAACATGAAATTTGCGAAACAGTATCTCCCAGTTTACAAGGCAAAAAAACTAGAACGAAAGGCTGTATTGAAGAAATGATCTGCATGTCGATGAATTTTACATTTGTTTGGCTTCTGTTTGAATACTTTTTTAAGTAGAAAAAAACTGTAATGGAATGCTTATTTTCTTTTTTTTGATGTCTCTTTTTGTTGTGTAAGAATTATTGTCTAAGTAGAAGAAAGTGGAACATAATGTTTATTATGTTTGATGTCTACTTCTGTTGTTTTGTTTGTTCACTACTTCTTTTGTTTTGTTTATTCGTAAGTAGAATTTTTTTTTTACGACTTGGAAAAGCTGGGTTTTGCATATTAAGATTTTTTAATAGGTGTCTTGGTGAAGGAAAGAGAAATATTTAAGTTTCCAAGATTTTTAACTTCAATGGTTGCACTTTTTGGTTGTGCATATGTTATTGCATTATTTGTGTAAATGATATCATTACAATCCGACCATCGGGTTGGATTTTTCATTAGATCCAAATTAAGCACTGTTGTCAATTAATTAAATATATTTAATTAATTAAGCTTTGCCAAACCAAAGCTTAGAAAACTCCAAAAATGCCTTATTTATAAATCTCAGACAAAACTATATTTTCAATTAATTTGTACGAAAAGCCCAAAAGACCATCACCTAAATTGGAATTTATTAAATACCACTGTGCACAATTTATTGCACTATTGTGCAAAATTGATTGATCTGTTGTGCAGAAAGTCATACTTGTTTGTGCACATCCAACATCGAAATTAAGAGTAATAAAAATAAGAAAATAATATTAAGGGTCTTCAATGCTGCAGAGCTTAGAAAACGCCAAAAAGGTCTTATCTTATTTCTGAATCTCAGACAAAACTATATTTTAAATTAATTTTTACGAAAAGCCCAAAAGACCATCACCTAAAATAGGAATTCATTAAGTACCACTGTGCACAACTTATTGCACTATTGTGCAAATTTGATTCATCTGTTGTGCAGAAAATCATATTTGTTTGTGCACATCCAACTTTGAAAAATTAAGAGTAATAAAAATAAGAAAATAATATGAAGTGTCTTCAACTCTGCCAACTGCTCCTCTTTTTTGCTTTATTCCTCAAATCACCTGCAAGTTATAATTTTTGTGCAAATAAGTATGTATAACTTTTAGAAATGAAAAAAACAAAAAAGGAAAAAAAAATACAATTGTTCAATTTTTGTCATTGACTATTACTATGTAAAACCTGTTGTTTTCTCTTTGGACAAGTTCTCGTATTATGCTAGCCCTTTCACCACAAGTCTTGCACACCCTTTGTTTTTCCTTCTTCTGCTTCTCATCAATTGACTTTTCTTGGCCTGCTTTTTTTCTTTTCCCACCCCCTTTATTTTTCGATTGCATAAGAGGACGAATAGCAATTTCAACAGGTGCAGTTCCACAAAAAATTTCAATTCTCTGTTTTTTACTTGCGGTAGATGAAGCGTCTTGTTGCTCAACTGTAAGTTTCACCTTTTGTTCATTGATAACATTTGAAAACTCAACAAGGAGCTCTGTCCTCGTCTCAACCAATGCCACACATAAGTGTATATCAGACCACAATTTGTTAAGTAGCAACTTTCTTTCATTGATTTTTGCATATTGCTCGATAATGGCATCATTGATGTGAAACATTGGATTTAGAGTTGCTTTCTTAGTCCAACGGGAAAGGACAAATTTTCGTGGGATAACATCCATGTTTAAGTCTTTAAAAACAACAAAAATATGTCTACAGAGCCACCCAGATCTTTCAAAATTTTTGCAAGAGCACATAGAACAACTACCATCAGATTTGTGCACTACTGTAAACACCTTACCATTATCCTGAATGTCGCACTCAACATTTCCATCATTGTCACTAGCACGTAAAACTCTACAACTAAAACAAGTTGCACAAATTTCATTCTGCACCTCAATAACTATAATGTCTGTGTACACAGAGCGTGCATTCTTCTCCAAAGCTAATGGAGTCTTTAGATTAGCAAAATATGACTCACAAACACTTTTTAAACTCGATGACGTGTTTCTCTGCGAATCCACAGCACTGTCGAAATGCATGAAAAATTCGACTAAACTGTCCTGGTGATTTGTAAAATTGCCAAACCAGTAGTTTTCACTTTTTGATTTAGATGTAGTTCTTAGCAATCCGCTCATAGAAACATCCCTAAAAAATGCAGGGATCCACCGTTCGCGTATTTTGAATAAATCACGAAACCACCTATGATCTACTAAATTAAAATCTTCCATAATTCCATTCCATTTTTCTTCAAATTCCATAGGCTCTATGTATTCATTCCAAACGATATCCTTAAGCCTTTTATTGAAATTTTCATCACTACTTAAAACAGGCCCAACTTTTTCACTCACCTTCATCATGATGTGCCACATACAGTATCGATGTATTGTAGTCTCAAACACCTTCAAAAATACAATTGCAATTGAGGGATCTTGGTCAGTAATGATGTATCCTGGCTCATGCACCATTGCCTTTTTGAATTGTTTGAGGACCCATATATAAGAATCAACATCTTCATTGGCTATCAACGCAGCAGCAAATGTGACACATTTTTTGTGGTTGTCAATCCCCGTGAAAGGTGAAAACACCATATTGTACCTGTAGCAGAAGAAATTTTTATTGATTTACACAACCCAGTGTCAGTTTTTGCACATCAGCTTGTTACCTTGTGCACGTCCGAGCCTAATGGTGTTTTGCACGTGTCGTGAAGTCTTAAAAAAATATATGCTTGTCGACTTTCAGTTTTGGTTGCTGTCTAATTGTTTTCTGCACAACCCAGTGTCAGTTTTTGCACATCAGCTTGTTACCTTGTGCACGTCCGAGCCTAATGGTGTTTTGCACGTGTCGTGAAGTCTTAAAAAAATATATGCTTGTCGACTTTCAGTTTTGGTTGCTGTCTGATTTGTTTTCTGCACAACCCAGTGTCAGTTTTTGCACATCAGCTTGTTACCTTGTGCACGTACGAGCCTAATGGTGTTTTGCACGTGTCGTGAAGTCTTAAAAAAATATATGCTTGTCGACTTTCAGTTTTGGTTGCTGTCTGATTTGTTTTCTGCACAACCCAGTGTCAGTTTTTGCACATCAGCTTGTTACCTTGTGCACGTCCGAGCCTAATGGTGTTTTGCACGTGTCGTGAAGTTTGAAAATAATTTTTTTGTCATGTTATATTTGGCATGTATTTTTTTGTGCACTGATTGAATGCGAGCTGTTGCAGGTGATGTTGAATGTTCTTCCCATAATTGTGAGCCTGTTCGACAAACTATGGTCATGACACCTAGCTCTACAAAATATTGGGTTCCGATATGTGAAGATTCGATTAAGCCTTATGTTAATCAGAAATTCAAAAGCTTGGATGAAGCTATACAGTTTTCACAACCCAGTGTCAGTTTTTGCACATCAGCTTGTTACCTTGTGCACGTCCGAGCCTAATGGTGTTTTGCACGTGTCGTGAAGTCTTAAAAAAATATATGCTTGTCGACTTTCAGTTTTGGTTGCTGTCTAATTGTTTTCTGCACAACCCAGTGTCAGTTTTTGCACATCAGCTTGTTACCTTGTGCACGTCCGAGCCTAATGGTGTTTTGCACGTGTCGTGAAGTCTTAAAAAAATATATGCTTGTCGACTTTCAGTTTTGGTTGCTGTCTGATTTGTTTTCTGCACAACCCAGTGTCAGTTTTTGCACATCAGCTTGTTACCTTGTGCACGTCCGAGCCTAATGGTGTTTTGCACGTGTCGTGAAGTCTTAAAAAAATATATGCTTGTCGACTTTCAGTTTTGGTTGCTGTCTGATTTGTTTTCTGCACAACCCAGTGTCAGTTTTTGCACATCAGCTTGTTACCTTGTGCACGTCCGAGCCTAATGGTGTTTTGCACGTGTCGTGAAGTTTGAAAATAATTTTTTTGTCATGTTATATTTGGCATGTATTTTTTTGTGCACTGATTGAATGCGAGCTGTTGCAGGTGATGTTGAATGTTCTTCCCATAATTGTGAGCCTGTTCGACAAACTATGGTCATGACACCTAGCTCTACAAAATATTGGGTTCCGATATGTGAAGATTCGATTAAGCCTTATGTTAATCAGAAATTCAAAAGCTTGGATGAAGCTATACAGTTTTGTCGAAACCAACCTCCTTGGCATAAGACTTGT
>BMAC01000902.1:13119-46608 GCA_014905375.1 Phtheirospermum japonicum | reverse complement strand
CACAACCCAGTGTCAGTTTTTGCACATCAGCTTGTTACCTTGTGCACGTCCGAGCCTAATGGTGTTTTGCACGTGTCGTGAAGTCTTAAAAAAATATATGCTTGTCGACTTTCAGTTTTGGTTGCTGTCTAATTTGTTTTCTGCACAACCCAGTGTCAGTTTTTGCACATCAGCTTGTTACCTTGTGCACGTCCGAGCCTAATGGTGTTTTGCACGTGTCGTGAAGTCTTAAAAAAATATATGCTTGTCGACTTTCAGTTTTGGTTGCTGTCTGATTTGTTTTCTGCACAACCCAGTGTTAGTTTTTGCACATCAGCTTGTTACCTTGTGCACGTCCGAGCCTAATGGTGTTTTGCACGTGTCGTGAAGTCTTAAAAAAATATATGCTTGTCGACTTTCAGTTTTGGTTGCTGTCTGATTTGTTTTCTGCACAACCCAGTGTCAGTTTTTGCACATCAGCTTGTTACCTTGTGCACGTCCGAGCCTAATGGTGTTTTGCACGTGTCGTGAAGTTTGAAAATAATTTTTTTGTCATGTTATATTTGGCATGTATTTTTTTGTGCACTGATTGAATGCGAGCTGTTGCAGGTGATGTTGAATGTTCTTCCCATAATTGTGAGCCTGTTCGACAAACTATGGTCATGACACCTAGCTCTACAAAATATTGGGTTCCGATATGTGAAGATTCGATTAAGCCTTATGTTAATCAGAAATTCAAAAGCTTGGATGAAGCTATACAGTTTTCAGAAAACAAATCAGACAGCAACCAAAACTGAAAGTCGACAAGCATATATATTTTTAAGACTTCACGACACGTGCAAAACACCATTAGGCTCGGACGTGCACAAGGTAACAAGCTGATGTGCAAAAACTGACACTGGGTTGTGCAGAAAACAAATCAGATAGCAACCAAAACTGAAAGTCGACAAGCATATATTTTCTAAGACTTCACGACACGTGCAAAACACCATTAGGCTCGGACGTGCACAAGGTAACAAGCTGATGTGCAAAAACTGACACTGGGTTGTACAGAAAACAAATCAGACAGCAACCAAAACTGAAAGTCGACAAGCATATTTTTTTTAAAGATTTCACGACACGTGCAAAACACTATTAGGCTCGGACGTGCACAAGGTAACAAGCTGATGTGCAAAAACTGACACTGGGTTGTGCAGAAAACAAATCAGACAGCAACCAAAACTGAAAGTCGACAAGTAGAAAATAAAAACTGAAAGTCGAAAAGTAGAAAATTAGAAAAATAATTTTTTCTTTGAATCGTCTGAAATAGAGAGTGCATCGAGAAGATTTTAGAACTAAAAGTAGAAAAATAGAACTGAAAAATACCTGATTCATCTTCAATCGAAGCCATAGGTGCAACCGAAAACTCACGACTAAATTGTCGAGCTGAGATCAGACCTAATTGAAAATGGAAGGGCCTCAAAAATCTAAACAGCAAGAATCGATTTTTGATCACCCTGATCGGATTTTTCTGTTTCTTTGGAAAAAGAGAAATCGATGTGTTCTCGGATTTTTCGGATTTCTGTGTTTATTGGAAAAGAGGAACGGATTTCTCGGATTTCTTCTAGGATTTCAGGGACGGCTTTCTCGGATTGTGTTTATTGGAAAAGAGGGAGGGCCGTTTCGATATTTACTTTAATATAATGACTAGGGATGCTGGTTAATTTGTTAAATTTAGAGCCAATAGATTAGATTATTTATAATGGCTAAGATTCATTCTCATTTCTCACCCACGGACCCATTCTCACCGGAACCCAACCCTATATATATGTGTGTGTGTGTGTGTGTGTCAATAATCTGCAATGTGATAAATATAATATGATAAATGTACAATTTTTCATAATATAAATGAACAGTTATAGATTTACTGTAGTATTATTAATTTTTGAGCGTACATTCATTTTTAGGTGATAACGACCATGAAATTTGTTGCTCGGTTGCTGTCATCTTTTATTTATTTATTTATTATATTTTAGAATTAGATGGAAAATCTTCTAAATTAAAGTTAAAAGCTGCAATCAACAATCGACCACGTCTTTTCTGTAATTACTCATTTTTTTTGTATACTTCATCAAAAGCTTTCGAAATAGTGGCCTTTTAAGATACTTCTTGGCAGAAGACAAGTGTATTCCAATTTCCACCCCGGAAATCATGGCGTACAATTAGGAGATAGTATACCATGGACCCAAGTGCACCTTATAAGGTGCACCTGTAATTTAATTTATCATCGTATATAACTGGTACATATCATCACGTATAACTGGTACATATCATCACAAGTAATTGAAATTCTAAATCTAAAATTTAAAATCCTAACATATAACTGGTACATATCATCACAAGTAATTGAAATTCTAAATCTAAAATTTAAAATCCTAAAATTAAAAAAATAAACCTAAAACAAAAAATTAAACCCTAAAAACGGAAAATTAATCCCTAAAATAAAAAACTAAACCCTGAAATTGAATATTAAAATCTAAATCCTAAATTTCTATCGCATATCATCACATATAACTGACACATATCATCACATATAACTAACATATATCATCATATATAACTAACACATATCATCACATATAACTAACATATATCATCATATATAACTAACACATATCATCACATATAACTGACAGAATGATAGAAATAAAATGGAAAATTAAATTAAAAAAATAAAAAACTAAACCTTAAAATGAAATATTAAACCCTAAAAATGAAAAACCAAACCATAAAATGTAAAACTAAACCCATAAATGGAAAAGTAAACCCTAAACTTTAAATTTTTGACACATATCATCACGTATAACTACCATATATCATCACGTATAATTGTCAGATATCATCACGTATAACTATCAGATATCATTACGTAAAACAGGGTGCACCTAGCAAGGTGCACCCAGGTCCACCTAATAAATTGCCTACAATTAGTACCAAAAAGGAAAAAGAAAAAACAAAAAACAAAAAACAAAGAAAGAAAAAGTACTTCTGTTGTACGTACTAATTGAAGATTTTGCAGTCAGACGGCGATCGGGTGTAAGATTGTTTCTTTTTCTTTCTTTTTAAATTTTCATCTTTAAACGAATGTTTTGTGAAATGAAATGTATTATTGTTGTTTTATATAAAAAAAAACGTGAAATTCTTTAAGATCGTCTATTTTTCAATCTCATAAATTAATTCAATTTTTTTTTCGCTTACACTTCTTAATATCAAATTATAGCAATATAAAATAAGCTATAAAATGAGATGAAAAATGCTAAATGCAGGGAGAGCTTCAGGAAAACTTGCAAGAAATGGACCTAATTTTATAATATTGTCCTCAAGCATTTTATTTAAATTAAAGAAGTGGGAGAATTGCTATTAAGATCTTGTAAAATTTATATATTTACTGTGTTATAAAAAAAGGGTATCAAAGTCTATGTTAATTTATTTACACATAATAAAATATCTCGATGAGGAGGTTTATCTTCATAACATAAATTAGAATGTATGTTCGAGATGTATACATTACAGGCGTAACTTTCAAAATTTGAAAATGTACGAACTAAGACACAATGAAAATATAACGTATTGGACAACCGATATATTGAACAAGCGTTAGCAGGAGTCAATAGAGAGACTTTGAGGCAATGCGGGAAACTTAAGACATGTCTTGTAAATTACATTTGGTTAAATCAGATTGTAAAAACAGATTTTATTAACTTATTGGGATGCATCACATGAATCTTATCCGTAGATCTACCTATGATGAAGTGATATCAAATTCTTTTAAAAATTCTAAAGATTTTAGAGAAATCCAAAGAGTGGTGCAGGACTTTGACAACCATCAACATTGTATTCAAAAGCAGATGAAAAAAATACTTAAACATCAAAAGGAAACTCACAGAATTCTTATTAATGTCCAGAAACGAGTTAAGGCCATGGAATTTAAACCAAGTTCATCTGGAGGACAAAGACGCATAACTTTTGGGATGGAACCTCTTTTACATCAAAAGGGGTAACCTACCGAATTTATAAGGCAACCAACTAATGAAGAAAAAATGACAGACATCATCAAAGAGCTTCCATTACCTCCCAAGAAGTAATGGAGAAAATCAATATTAAAGATCTACACGACCTTATCTAATGCTTCGCAGAATTAGGCATTGGAGATCTAAAAATGAATACAGGTGATGGATCTTCGACATTAATACCAAAAAATACCCCAAGACTACCGCCAACAAATCTCAACCCAGCAAAAAGTATATGATCACATGAGCCTATCCCAAATGCATTTATGCCACATGTTGGGGATTTCACTATAAAGAGAGTTTCTATAGATACAGTAGATGCCAGGAAACATTCCCGAACACCAAACATTCTTAACCACCATATGGGAAGTTACAAATTGATCGCATACATCCATATGGATTAATGTTAAATCTGAATATTTCAGACTTCAAAGTCGAGAGCTATCGATAGATGATTGGGCATCCGCAATGTGAATTACGATCGGAACACTTGTACTAGAAAAGGAATGGTTCATTTTGCTCCTTGAAATGAGACTTGAAGGATCTTTAAAGATTGAATGGCATGACCAAATGTAAGAATGAGAGTTATATCTAGAGAATTATTGAAAGGGATAGTCGATAGTATGGCCAAATTATCCAAAATTGATTTTATTGGTAGAGGTTACTTTAAGAACATGGAGGAAGAAAAGAGGAGAAAATATAAACAAGCTCTCTATTTCTTCGAGTAATGGGATATTTGTCATGTGGACGAATACATAAATCTATTCACCGAGTACCGACGGAGAAGCGACACAATTATTATTTGCAAAAATACCAAAGTCCCTAGAGAGAAATGTTAATACGAGAATAAAAGTCGTCAACTGACATGGGTACTGTAACAAGAAGAATGTCATTCTTAAAAATCCAAGTTAGCAGAATGGTTGAATGGTGTCAATATGTAACAATGTACATCAATTATAATAGATTAGAGAAACAAATAAGTTAGTTCTTCTATGTTGCACTGAAAATAACATCCCAATAATGATAAGAGGCGATCCACAGAGCCATAAGCTGAAGAAAGCAAGAAACCATCCTTATTCCAGTGGAAACGAGAAGATGACTCATTTTGACCAAGAGAGTTCTGGTCAAAATAAAATTCCTTGAGCTATAAATCAAGACAAAGAACGAGGCCTAGACGAAGTAGAGGCTCGTTCTCAAACCAATGAAGCACTAGTAGAATTCTGGCAAGAAGAACTTTCAGATGATTTCACACAAGAGCTACTAGGAATTTTAAATATTGTAGTTGCTGGACATGCGAATTGAAAATATTTCAACAGATTGCCCAGAGAATAAGAAAAAAAAAAAGAGGATTCAGACAATTTAAGACAACCCCAGAGTTTGAAGAAGCTGCCTACTATCAAACAAGTGTATATCCCTCATATGAAAGCATTTATGAATAAGAAATATACTTTGAAGATGGAAGGGAATCATATTTAGAATTGGAGTGAAAGAGAATTTATTCAACAAGTGATTAGAGAGGATATGTTAGGATTCTTCTCTCATACAACCGTTTCTCATAAAACTCTTGTGAGAATCATAAAGGAAGACCCAAAGCTTTTGATGTATGAAAAATTTACAATTGAAGTTATGGAAAGGGCTATCTAAGATGGGGTTAAGGAGTAGTTTTCTAGGGTTCCCATGGGAGAACTCGGAACACCAATGGAATTCACCTGAAACCAGATCGAGATGTAGGTAATCCCTTACAGAAGAATTCAAGAGATTAACAGTGGACTCAAGAGAGAAGTGGTAAATACACTTTCACTGATCCATATTGAATTCATAAGAGTGATTATAAAATTGACTTTTAAAGAAGGAGTTTACGCCATTAAACCTTGTCCTCTTTGCAAGCGAATCTCAAACCTCAAAGACTCTTATGTTGGGGCAGTTACATGAAACTAATACACAGGGAAAATGACATTTAATGTCTATCTAATAATTGTGTATAATTTAGAAAATCGAGACTTCAATTTACACTTTACCCTTCATCAAAGTTTTGAAAGTCTACATCTTATTGTGGAAGGAAACAAATTCTATGAGATAACATATATAATTTCTTGTGCTCTATCGATACTCATCATTCATAAGTATTTTTGAGAAAGGAATTTATTGAATTAGCAAAGATCCTCGAGGACGTAGCTAAAGCCATCTTGCTAGAGATCATCTAAACTCCATTAATTTGGAAATTGACATGAATGCTTAAGATTGTCTAGTTCTTAACAAAAGCAAAATTCACATGATCGAACAAGAAGAATGCTTTTCCAACAAGACGAAATGATTTATAGATTTCACTTGGAAGGTACAACGATAAGCCAAAGCACTCGAGTTCCCGATGTATTCAAGGCTAATGGAGAACTAAACTGCCATAAAGATGGAGGTATAAAAGTGATAGTCGACAATACATAGAAAGATAACATCTTTCCTTGTGATGATTTACATTAATTACAACCACCATTAGAAGATATCAAGGAATTCTTAAATTCAGAGAAGTTGAAACAAAAATTAAAGAAAGTGTAGGAAAAATCCCAGAGCAACTAACTCTAGGATTGGAGTTTCTCGAGCATCACATGCCATTAAAAAGATTGTAAGATGGAATAGAATACACGGTGGGTGGAAGAATATATAGAATTAAATGACCACCAGTCCATTTTCCATATACATTTAAGTGTGAATGGTATATACAAGATACCGTGCGCAATGGAGAGTATTGTAGCCTATATTGTTTTGGGTGTATATTTTTACTACCAAACCAAAAGTCTTCCTTAGAAAAATGGAAGAAAATTTAACCACAATGGAGAGAAGGTATTTCGATAAAAGGTTTATTATCCTTAAAAGAGAAATTAAGCAATCATAAATGATGATTGGAGGATCGGGAGGTACCCTCATGGTACATAGTCAAGACTCCACTTATTTATTTCCACGATACATGAGCAGCTATCCTCTTAGAAAATAATTTTCTATAAACATTCTGGAAGTTCACACGAGAAAATGAGACTCAAATATTTATTTTAACAACCTTGTATAATCATAAGATTATAGTCCAGTGATTACGAGAAGCATTTCACAAAAGAATGCAAATAAATTTTCACGGCAAGCGTAGTGATGAAGGCAAACTTTGACACCCTGAATTGAAGGATCAGAGAAGATATGGATAAACGATCTTCCAACTACGAACTGAGAGTCTAAGAGGCCATAAATAGAAAAAGGGTAAAAATCAGACGATTGAAATCCTCAATGCCAGTCTAGTGAAGAGTTCACAACCTAACGCTACTATAGAAGAACAAGTATTATCATAGGATATAAAAAATAACTCAAAAGAATTTTAATGAAGATACTCTCGCATGGTGGAATAAAAATGAGCTCAAGGCATCTTTGAAGGTGAAAGTTGAAAAAGAAAATGAGTAGTAAGATATAGGCCTATCCTGATGAATCAAGAAGATCGATAGAATATGCACCAAATACTTAAGGAACACCTCGAACTTAAGTTAATTGAGGCAGGAGTTTCTTAATATAGAAGACCAAGTTTTTTTGTCCGTAACCCCAGAGAAATAAAAAGAGGAAAATCAAGATTCGTTATTATTACAATGGAATTAATAATATCTTAGAATTCGATGGGTACTATATTTGAAGTAGGGAACATTTGGTGAATTGTATCAAGAGTGCCAAAGTTTTCTCCAAGTTTTATTGCAAATCCGGATTTAACCAGATTAAGATAGAAGAAGGAAGCAAAAAGCTCACTGGCTTCTACACACCACAAGGGCATCATATCTGGAATATTATGTCAATGGGTCTAGCAAATGCACTACAGATATATCAAAAGGAATATAAAAAATCTTTTTGAAGATTATTTAGTATCATGTTTGTTTACATAAACAACATCTTTATCGCATCAAAGAACATGAAGGAACATCTCAAAATTTGGATATTTTCTCGGATGTCTGCCACAAAGAAGGATTAGTGCGCTCGAAAAACAAAGTAGTAATAATTACAAGAAAAATTGAGTTCGTTTGAATAGAAGTTGATGATTCTGAAATCATCTTATAAGATCGTATTTATGAAAAAGATACAATAATTTCAAAATGTACTTAAGGATACAACTTCAAAGTTTTTTGGAAGATGTTAGTTGTGTCGGAATGTTCAAACAGTTTGACACATTATATGATGGTGTTTAGCTATTTAATAAAAAAGAATGTTGAATTTAAGTGAAAAGAAGAACATCAAGAAGGAATTAAGCAACTTAAAGTATGTAAGAAGCTCCCAAAACTGGAGATTCCAGATGATGATGATGAGCGGACTCTATATACAGATGTTAGTGGTTATTGTTGGTAGTTTTCCTTACTAAAGCTACACCAAGGGGAAAGGTGCCATGTAGATACTGCAATGAAATATTTTCAAATAGTAAAGCAAATAGACAAAATTCAACGAGAATGAGTTCTTGCAGTTAAAAAGGCGTTTAAGATGGATTTTATTTTTGTTATCTAAAATTTTTATCTTAAACATTGATAATTATAGCATTAAAGCTTTTTTAACAAAAATAAATTTAATCTAAACCAGAAAAGACTAGATTACATAGATGACAGTCTGAATGTCAATATTATGATTATGATATTATCGTCATAAAATCTCATGAGAATATTCTTGGAATTTCATAACCAGAGATGGATAGATCAGAGATTGACTCATTCCTCAGAATGGAGAATCATTTAAAGAACATCTAGAAACGATTCAATGTGAGTTTGATGCATTAACTCTCAATGCAGAGGTATCCAGAAGGTTACAATGAGCTGATCGATCGAGAAATAGTTTTTGACCAAATATGAGGTTGTTTACAAGCCAAGGAATAATTATGGCCTGTAATGAGGAATCCATTTCTTCGAGCTACATCTTTTATGGTGCAAAAGGAAACAATATGAGTACGAAGATCTTAACCTATAGCAGGGGATTCAAATATCCCTAGAACTAAAGAACAGTTAGGATCGTATATAGATGAATCATCTCAAGGTAAAATCAAAGCTCCGGAGTCAAATCCCGAGTATTTGAGTTAACCCATCTTCTTAGGGTTAATGAGGAAGAGACCGATCTTAAGCCACAGACAGGAAAACCTAAGGTTAATACTTAAGAGATTTCAAGAAATTCTCACTTTCACTTATATAAACAACATGAGAGAATTTGATAACTATAATTGGAATCAGTTCGATTAAATGCCTAATTGATGTATCAGGAAGATAACCCAAGAATGTGGATGCTGCAAAATTCTCATCCACAAGATTTTAAGTACTTGTATGAGTTCAATTCTCTAGAATCAGTTCATATAAGATCACCGAGCTTCTCAAGAAATCTCAACGTCTGATATGGATACAAGATGCAGTGCACGAGACATGGGAAAATAACCCTCATCTCTCATGGGGTGATGTCCTAGAGTTATATTTCATTAGCGCAGCTCCAGAACCAATCCAAAAGGGTATGCATGAAGTATTCCATTTCATCAAGCTTAGATGATCAAGTACAGAGGCCTAAAAAGGAATCAAGACACCAGTATCTAAAGGGATTCCATTAGTGGAACCTCTCACGGAAGACGATATGTCTACAAGAAGGGCATGGGGTTTTTGGATCTGTCTCACAGAGATGGACAAAGTCAAGTTTCTATTCAAACTCTTCCGAAATACAGTGAACAAATCTTTTCTATTGAATATAATGGCAGGAAACACGATAGGAAGAAGACCTATTTGAGAAGAGGACAACTCTTTTGTCGAATAACAAGCTAATATGTAGTAAAGAAACTCGCCATAAATACTATAATATAGCGCACATTTGGCGTTGGTTGAATAAAGTCTATCCAAAATACCCAAACCAACAAGAGCCGGAGTTTGGTACCATGTCCAAACAGAGCAGAACGAAAACAAGTGGTCATGGGCCAACAAAAACAAGTACCATGGACTGCAAAAGTAAAAAAAAAAAAAAGCAAGAGACTTCTCAACAACAATAAGGAAATCATGTGATATTCGGGTCCCCAAGGAACATGCTTCTGCAAAAAGAGAATTACAGCCGCTAGCAGGAGGATAATAATACAAGAACTAACATTTATAGTGATGTCTGTAGAATTATAAGAGTGGTGAAATCAGGATTTCAAATCTTCCTGGCTTTTAAAAATTCAAGATTTGGAGGATGCAGAATCATAAATCATTTATTTCTATTTTCTCATAGTTTTAGTGTGAATTGTGAGTTTGAGTGTAAGAATATGAGTTTGTAATAGTGAGTTGATTTCTCAAGTTTATGTGTGATAAGTGTAAAGCTACCATGGGTAGACAAACAAGTAATCTTCTTCTCTAAGATGGGTTACTAATGTAATAATCACTATTAGGTCTAAATAAATTGCAGGAATTTGCTTATCTTACAAATATAATTTTATTTTGCAAATCAAAACCATATTATTTAAGGTAGGAACCATCTGGAAGATAAATAATGACTTTGGAGTTTATTTGCTTATGTGATTGAGAAGTAGAGGATTGACACACATATGCTTACTAGCTCCTGTATCTAAAATCCAAGAGTTGCTACTAATATACTCAAAAGTACTAAAGCAAGAATGTGGTATTTGATTACCTGTATAACCAACAAAATGAGCAAAGTTCCCCTTAGACTCAATGTCACCTATTCCCAGAGCAGCCATGTATTTGGCCAGTTCCTTATGTATGATCCCAGTGATATCTGGTTGCACTGAATCAATCTTTGAAGCCCCTTGTACTTTATCATCCTTGACTATATAAGAGTTAGCCATTTTTGCATTGAATTTGGATTTTTGACCTTTGGGTCCCTTGTACCAGTCTGGATAGCCATGAATTTTGAAACATTCATGTGCTTCATGACCATTGAAATGACAATAGCTGCAAGTCAATTTTTCTTTTTCTTCTTTGGTTCTCATCATGTTGTTTCTTCCTTTAAAGCCTTGTGAACCTCTTGATCCTTGTCCAAATGTTCCTGTATGTCTTGAAATATTTCTTTGCACATTCCATTGTCCATAAACCTGACCTCCTTTACTCTAGTTATTTCTAAATTTCTTCATATTAGCCATTATAGCTTCATTATCAATACCTTCACCAAAGGTTTGATTTACATTTCTCTGTTTTTCTACCCTCAGAATCATATAATAAGCTCTATTGATATCTAGCAAAGGATCCATCAAAAGCACCTGACCCCTTACATGCTCAAAACTTTCATTTAATCCCATTAGAAACTGCATAAGCTTGGTGTGTGCATCATTTTCTAACCAAACTTTGTGAGCTCCACAGGTACAGCTCGGTAGAGGAACCAAATTGGAATATTCAACCCAAAGTTTCTTCAGTTTTGTAAAATATGTCACAACAAAATCATTACCTTGATTTATGTTCGCAATTTCTCTTTGCAGCGGGTAGAGTTGTGGTCCATTGCATTGCCTAAGTCTCTGCTCCAATTCATCCCAGAACTCTCAAGCGGACTGCGCATACATGAATGCATCCGCAATGTCACGAGATATACTACTCAGCAACCAGGTAACCATAAAATCAATCTTCTGCCAGATTTCAAAATTTGTTGAGGATTCAGCTGGTTTTGGTACTTTGCCATTCACGAACTCTAATTTTGTCTTCGCCCCCAGTGCGATTATCATAGATCATTGCCATTACAGATAATTGTTGCCATTTAGTGAATTGGTAACTAAAACCATTCCTGGATGATCTGAACCGTGCAACTGGAGAGGATCATCTTCTCGAATTGCAACTTGATTTGCGTAAATCGCATTTTGTGCTCCGCCAGAACTGTAATTACTTGTGAGAGCTCGCTTCCATGGATCGATGTTCGACGTCGCCATGTCTATGGTTTATAGAGTTCTAGCTCTGATACCATGTAGAATTTGTGAGTATTTTCATTATAGTTTGGATTAAGCTTTCATGGAACAAGAGAAAATAAAACTGTTTCTATATTTCTATTCACTTTGTTACAAAGAATGAAAGCCGAAGCCTATTTTTATACTTTATTACATTTTTACATTCTAACTGGGCCGGCCCAACTTATAAGCAAAATATTGGGCCGTTAGCGTAGGCTCCAAGTACTACAGTGAGTTCTTATGATGACCTCTCTCCAAGTAGTCGCACCTCTTATGACGACCTCTCTCTAAGTAGCAGTGAGCTTTTATTGACGATCTCTCCTACGGCTACCACGTCAGTACTATGACCTATTAGGTCGGCACTCATGCGACCTGAAACTGATTAGGTCGGCTTCCTTGCGACCTCACGTTATCAGATCGTTAATAAGCTCTACACTCTTGCGACCTCATATTCAACATACTTTTGTATTTGTAAGTAGTCGCAACGAATGTAGTTCTAGTTTATGAGATAATTATATAGTTCTATCATTTAATAATATATTATAATTAATTAAAATAATTATGATGTTGTAAAGACTCCATACTTTACACGTTCCTCCATTCACATTCGTTGCTTTCCAAATATTTATAATCAAACATTAATCTAATAATATTTATTAGATAAAAAATAATATTTTTACGATACCGTAAAATTATCATAATTATAATAATAGAAAACTGCTGTCTTTTGTGAAAAGCAAAAACACATGAGCAGTACAACAAAGAGTGTTCTTTAAATTAAAAACAAAAATGATTTAACCAAACTTCTAGCAAATAATATACATTTTTTAAACTAGAAGTTAAAAGTCAATTAAATTTTTTTATTTGATAATCTCTCTCTCATTTTTGCAGTTGCAACTTTGCTCTTTAAATGCTCTACTCTAGAGATTGAGGGTTTACGTTAATTATTTTCTTAATTTGTCGGCATTCACATATGATCTCAAGCTATACAGTTTACTAGATTTGCTTTGGTAGGTGCGAATTTAAACCGAACAGCAGCACACTAAATTCCACATAATTGTTTGATTCAGACAGAAGAGATCTTGTTTAGATTTTGGTGTTTCCATAATTAGAATTCATAGATAGATCAGCCAACTCACATTCAAGAATACAAACACCTTAATGGAGAGTGGCATACATAACACACCTTACGGGTACCATCATAATAATAATAATAATAATAATAATAATAACAATATAGGACGGACCCCCAACAAAAGATAATTAAACAAGAAAAATACATATATCTCTCTCATTAGTCGCCGCGCACTAACGCGACATATATAATCATAGAATTAATAGTAGTAATAATAATATAAAAGATGGAAGTTAATTAAAATTAAGTGATCTTAATTTGCTCAAGGGCATTTTGGTCCTCCTTCTTTAGTCTTCCAATTGTTGTAGCAAGGGCAAACAGCTTTGTTACCATAATAGCCCGGGGGCACGCAAAGGCACTTTCTGCAGCACTTTTGACAGAAGAACATGCAGGGCTTATGGTATTGGGTCCTGCCGCATCTCCTCGAGCATTGTGAGGGGCATTCTGGTCATTTGTCCATCAGGAGAGAAACATCAGTTTTACTCTACCCATAATTATTTTAACCAACTAGTCAAAGCCTTCATTAGTACTAATTATAATTCTGACAAGGGTCAATTCACTTGACTTTGGTTAAAAAAATGTAAAAATAGAAGAAAAAAATTGTCACTGTGGGGATCTCATGTTCTCAATATATATTGATCTGAAATAATTAATTAAGGTGTCAGCGCACGAGGGCTTAGATTTCATTTTTTAAACTGCATTGAATCAAGAATGAATGACTAGATGAGGGTGTTTAATTAGGGTTTTAACAGCCCCATTAAATCCCGCCAAGAAATGCTGAGTTATCTACTAACTAGAAAATTAAGATAAAATATAAAAAATTCAGGCGCATAATTTAGTGAAAAAAAATAATGACGCATTTTACTTACGGAAACTCTTCAGGCTGCCGGCGCTATATCGTCTCTGTAAAATCAGGAAAAATACAACACAGTAAGCACATTTCACATTTCCCAAAAAAAAAAAAAAAGATTTATTGAACTTCTTAATTAAGTAAAACTCCAACCTTTTTCAACTGATCATAGCTCCCCTGAGATGCCATGACCTAATATACAAGAACATCACGAGAATAAAGCATTAGGAAAAACATCTTCACATTTTGTACACACATTATGTATCCACATTATTATGAAAGGTGAAGAAAACAAAATTAAGACTACTCACGGGTATCTGCAGCATGAAAATGGCGACAAGTGCAACGAGTACAAAGGCAAATAGCTTTGCCATTTTCTTCTTTTTTGGTAAAAAAAAAAAAAGAAAGAAAGAAAGAAAAAAGTAAAAGTCCGTCAATTACAATGAGAGGAAAAAAGAAAAAGAGCAAGTATCCAAAGTTAAATTGGAGATGGATTTTTATTGGTGTGGGGTGTGTAGGAAAGGTTGTGTGTGTGGGTCTATAAATAGGGGTTTGCTATGGTGGGTGGGACTATATGTGAAATTTGTTGGTCTTGATGATTTGCAATTTTCAGGACCCACTGGGTTTTAATTTTGTGACCTATCCTGTATGCCATTTGTTGCAGTGCTTTATGGGTTGTGTATCATGCAAATTTATCATATTTTCACATGCTTCGCAGTCTGTGTCTTGTTGAATTATTGCTCTATTTTCTCTTGCTTTGTTGTTTTAGTTTATTTATTTCTTTATTGGTATTATTATATTTACTTTTGGTGCTTAGAAGATGAAGGGAATCGGACAAATATTGATGGCAATACACCGTCGTATTTAATGCTGCGGGAAACTAGTTTCACCGACTTACTATTTACGGATTGCGACATCGGTGACTTGTAAATTAAATTGCATTTTGATGTTTAGAACTTAATTAAGAGGGAATTTATAAGTCAATTACCAAGCATTAGAAGTGTGGTGATTTTCATAAATATTTAATGATATAAAAGAAAAAGTAGAAAAGAAGATTCAAAGGCGACCATGTAGACGGTAGAAAATCAGGGTTCTCTTATTGTCAAAGACTCTTTTTATATATTGTATCAAATACATGTTTTTATAATATATAAAGATAATAAATATCTAAATTGTCATTCATCAGTTAATTATTGATGAATGTAGACTAATTGTGTTTTTCCTTCAACACTCTCCCTTGTGCCAAGTCAAATGGTGAAATGGTGTTTTGCTTCTTTAAAATCTTGCCAACTAAAAAAACCTAATGGGAAAAATAAAACTTGGACTAAGGAAAAAGAGTACAACACACATATGTTGAGACTCAAAGTCTACACGTCTCTTTGATATGTACATCTATCAAGAGAACTTTGAAAGTCTTCACTTCCTCAATTTACTTGATTCTTGAGAAAATGCATAGTTGTTGGTTGTAGAAGAGTTGTGGTGATATTACCGTATTATCACATTTTTTTCAGTGATAGAGCTCAAGCCACTATTACCAGATATATGAATGATCATAATATTTACTATTGATAATAATGAACAACTACATGTATGATAATGATCTCTTTACATGGATCGAATGAGTAACCAACATCAACGATACTATTTGGTGTTTCACAGTAGGAAGTAAACTCAATATTTTTGTTAGGAGTTATAAGACCATCTGCAGTCCAATTATATTTATGAATGAGAAAACTAAACTCACGTCAATGGTTGATTTTATGTATCAAAATACGTTTCGATTCCATTCTAGTGACATTGCGCTTTATTGAGTTAAATCAAGATAACAATTTTGAGAAAGTAATATTTGGTCAAGTGTATTAGTAATGGTACAATAATGCGCATGTTGTACATAAGAAGGGAATTTCACCAGTTCTTCGCCATTCCGCTGACGGAATTGATATTTCCTTATATCTTCACTTTGACCAATCATAGGAGTGCTAACATATTGCACTTATCCATATTTAATCGCCTGATCATCTTTTGGATATACGTAAACTGTAGAATTTAGTATTTCACAAACTCGGGTTTAGTTTAAAGCCTTCCCGTGATTCATTATCTCAAATTAAAATTTCAAATAACTAGAGATATCTTTTATTTCATTAAGAGTGGATATTATGTTCCTTTCATCGACATATACAATTATAATCGCAAATTTCAAACTTATTTCTTTATAAATACGCAAGGGTATAGATTATATTTTCTCAATCAAGTAATCACTTAGACGGTTATACCACACCCGTTTGGATTGTTTCAATCCATAAATTGAGAGTTTTAATTTAATTACAAATGCACTCAGTGGCTTAGAGTCACTTACCTTGTCAATGTAAGGCCAACAGGCACTTTCGTATACAGTAAAAACTCCATACAGTCATATCAATGGGACCGAGAAAAAATATTACTATACGGAGTTATTCTTGTATAGATTTTTACAAAAAAAATTAATTTTTTCGTATAAAAATAACATATACATTGTATATTATCTATCTCACAAGTTCATGTAACTAATTTAATAATTTTGACTAAGAAATTTAAATACATACACTTGAGTTAAATCAAAAAATGAATTTAGGGACTATAAGCTTTGACAATTTAAATACATACACTTGAATTAAATTAAAAAATGAATTTAGGGACTATAAACTTTGATCATATATATGTATAAATTTTGGGTTAAGTATCGATATATAAAATTAAGTCGATGTCACAATCGACTATAAATATTTTAAGTCATCTTAAACATGTTATTGATTTTGATAAACAAAAATATAATTAATAAATATTTTATAATATATTAATCATTTATTCCTATATAGAGGTATAAATCCTTAAGACGGGACTTGAAAAATGTATGACTTATGACAATGTGGAGTTTATTCTTATTTATAACTAGTCCCAAGTTGGGACTTGAACTTTTTATTACTATAGGGAGTTTATTCCTATATAGAGTATTACTATAGAGAGTTTTTACTGTATATCTCTAAATCATGATCCCCATAGAGATATGATGTAACCACATGTATAAGCTGCATTCTCAGTTGTTTGAAATTATAACATCTATTATGGGATAATACATATCCTCATATTCAATTCCAGGGCGTTGTGAGAAACTTTGTGCTTCAAGTCTAGATTTGCATCTCATGGCTTTATTCTTCTCATTTCGTTTTTTGACAAAACTTTGTTTATATCCTACAGGCATTACACTTGGTGAGGTTAGCACTACCAGACCAAATACTCGTCTTATTGTCAGTGAATTTAGTTCTACCTGGATTGATTTTTTAGAATTAGGCCAATTTGCTTTTTGTTGACATTTCAATAGAGCGTGGTTCGATATCATCGTGCTCTATGATTCCTTGAGCAATAATGTATATATCATCAATATGTGTGGAAATCTTTCCATCAACTCAGATAAACTCTCATAATACATTGAAATTTCTTTATTATCTGGAATCATATTAAACATTGGAGCGTCATCTAGTAATGATTCATGGACATAAGTATAACCAGAGATAATTACTAGTGCAAAAACTGTATTATTGAACAGAACATCCTGGTCATCCAGAAGGGTATTTAATATACTGCTCTGAATTAAACATTCTAGAACGGTATTTGAAATTACCATTTTGAATAGATGATTTTACAGAACGGTTTTACAATACCATTCTGAAAATTAGACATTTCAGAATGGTAATGGAATAACCGTTCTAGATTATGAGTCGATCCAGAATAATATTCTAATAACGTTATGGAATCTGTACATTCCAGAATGGTATTGTAAAACCGTTCTGAAAAGTGTACATTCCAAAACTGTTTTATTAATACCGTTCTGAATTGACGTACATTCCGGAACGGTATTAGTAAAACCATTCTCGAAAGTCTTTTCCAATTAAATACTGCGTAAATGAGATTTTTTTGCCGCCCATATTTTTCCTTTCTAGAACGATATTGTTAAAACTGTTCTGGATTTACTCGCCGGTACAGAACGGTAGGTAAAAAAATACCATTCTCGAAAGTTTAATCTAGTTTTTTCAACAAAAAAACTTCCCTCATCTCACCCCGTTTTTCACATTTTCCTCATCTCACCCCACTTTTTATGGTTCCACTTCAACAAAGAATTTCCATTGCCGGAGAAATCCACCCTCTCAGCTGCTGCTCCGACATAGGGTGAAAGCCCTCTCAGCCGCCTGTGCTCCAACTACGGTGAAATATCTCTCAGTCGCAGCTCCAACTCTGATTTGCCAGTGATCCGCCTCCCCCAACTCACTCCGGCCTCCGCTCCCAACTTGCTCCGGCTCCGGCTGCCCCAACCACCACCATTTTCGCCTCTCGCCTGTTACAAGTTGATTATCATTTCTCAATTCATTTGGGACAACTGATTTGGGTATTAATTAGGGTTTATCATCCTATAAACTATCAAGAGTTTAAGTACAAACTGCATATCTTAATTTAGGAGCCGTGTTCATGGGGGTAGGAGATAACGTCTCGGACCTCGAAGTAGGCTCCGAGGTAGGAGGTGCCGAAGGACCCGTGCAGGCTTCAGCTTGTAACACTTGAAAGGTGTTAGAAGTCGTTAGAGATGGATTAGAAGGCTCTAGAGTCAGTCGGGAATCCATACGGTTATGGACCTGATATTCACGAGAACCAGAACGTCGACGAGAACATATGGTGTTAACCATATGCCAATCGTCCCTATTGACATTCTGAGTGACACGAGGTTTATAAGAGGGGCAAGAACCAACTAGATGCTCAACCGTTTTGCAGAAAGAACAAAAATTCGGCAAGTGCTCATACCCAATGGAAATACACCCGCAATATCCCTCCCGTTTACAGTCTCATGCAGGGTATTTTCAAGGTTAATCTCAACTAACACACGAACAAAATGGCCAACCGAGCCATTAATAGAACGCTCGTCAATTTGTAAAGGCGTACCCACAACCCTAATAATATTCATGATAAAAGAGCTATCCCAATATTTGATCGGAAACTCATAAATGCGAGTTTAAACCTGTGAATAAGCCGACGGGATTTTGTACGGGTTGAAGTCCGGGGTCCAAGGGAAAAGTCGAATAGAATTTGAGCTGAACTTTCAGGAGGTTTTGGAAAAGGTGCGCGTTCTATCATCGACTAAGGAGAAGGAGATGCTGAAGAATCCTTTGCTAAGAGGAACAAATTTCCACGGTCCATGGATTTTCCAAACACTAGTGCAAAAAACGCGATTGGAGGCGGTTCAAAATAGCCATTGGAGGCGGTTAGGAACCGCCTCTAATATTGGCGACGCTTAAAGTAAAAAAACCGGGCAGTGGTTCTAAGAACCGCTTCCAATAATAGATTTGGCATCGGTTATTATATAGAACCGCTTCCAAATATAGAAACCGGCCAGCGGTTATTATATAAGAAGCGCTGCCAAAACCAACCGATGCGAAATATGGTACCTGGACAGCGCTTATTAGCGAACAGGCGCTGCTAATACTACTATTAGCAGCGGTTATTAGCTAAAAACCGATGCTAAAAGTAGTAGTAGCAGCGCTTGTTTACAAGAAGCGTTGCCAAAACCAACCGATGCCAAATACGGAACCCGGGCAGCGCTTCTTATCTAACAAGCGCTGCTAATACTACTTACTACATTGGTTCTTAGCTAATAACCGTTGCGGAAAAAAGTATTAGCAGCGCCTGTTCGCAAAGAAGTGCTGCCCGGGTTCTATTTTTGGCATCGGTTCTGAGAGAACAACCGCTGCCAATTTTTTTTTTTTCCTGCACCTGAAACAAAAACAGCTCCAAAAATCCAAAAAATCTGCCCCAAAAATTCACAAAATAAGCTCCAAAAATTCACAAATTCTGAAAATCCCAAAATTTATTATAARYCATACAAACCAAAATATTCATAACAAATACAAATCGTCCAAACAAACATCCTTCATGTCATAAATAGCAAACAAGTGTTCAACCCTTAAATTCAACAAATGCTTACACCCACTCCACAACAGAAAACGCATGCCTCCATTTCCTTTTATCCCCAACTCAACAAATGTGCTTACAATTACGAATTTAGAAKAACGTCAATAAAATATCTCGCAAACACATTCCGAATATCATCGAACTCCAACGGTGAATAAGGATCTTGATTCGGTATCCAATCCTTAAATTCAAAATATTGAAAYAAAATATTAGATTTATTAACACTAACTAATTATAATTTAAAACTCCTCACTATATAAACATTAAAGATAATAATAAACAAACCAACTTACCGATCCAATATTTCGACTATTGAGAAAATTGTTGACAATGTCTCCATATACCTCATCACATAATATCCGCACTCGGTAGGCCCCGGTTGCTTGCGACACTTGAAAAAAAAAGTAAATAATAAAGACTTGTTATATTAATACATAAAACTTCTAAGATTAAATAAAAAAAATATATATTACCTTTATCCTAGAAAATGTTAGGCCTTTACCATTCCCCTTTATTGATGATGCAATCCTAAAAGCCCTACATTTCAAAATATGATATTTGAGTATTTTCAACAAACACACGTAAAAAGAATTAAATAACAAAGAAAACTCATCAACTAAAAAAAGAATTAACTTAACTTACAAAATCAATTATTTCGATATTTCGGGGTCCCGTGTGGAAGCTGGATCGAACAAGTAACCTTTTCGTACTTCTGGGCATATAACAATCAATATCCAATGATGCCTGCAATTAACAAGATAAGAAAATGAAATACGGTACATATTATTAAATGACAAACATATCTAATGAATCAGTCGTACTAGCTATTATACGGCAGAAAAATTAACTTTTTATTGAAAATTTCTCGCAGAGCTCGTGTCAAATATTCTCTTGTAGCCTGTCTGTCACTTTTCAAGTGTGCTTGAGAACAAATTTACGGACACAAAAATCCAATATCATGAACTCCAACTTCTTCCATTTTACTTGATATATACCTATAAACAAGAGAAGGAAAAAAAATATTGCAATCAACATAATATTTTTTCTTAAATGAGTAAGATAAGTTATATAATGTTATGAACCAAATATAGCACGTGGAAAATTACTTACAACAAAAAACCTTGTATAATGGCAATGTTGAGCGAATCACCATTGCAAAACTGAGCCAAATCTTGTCGAGTAATAAGGGTAGCAAAGTCATCATTCGTGTAATTGAACAATTCTTTTGGTAGAGGGATGGAGAACTCACAACGATCCGGTTGAAATAACTCCAAAATCTCATGTAACTCAAACACATCACCATGAAGCTCCTCTAAGATATCCGTATTGACCAAAGGAAACTTAGGAAGACTATGTTCCTCTCGTGGAGCCTTTCCAAAAGACTTTTGCTTACCCTTATCCACAATTGTTTTGTTATGATGAGATGGTAATGGTTCCTATTTTGTGCAACAAAGAAATAATAAAAACATTATTCATCTATCGTGTTTCTATCTATTCAAATCTCGATAATTGTGTTGTCATCGATCAGAGACATTATTTATGGATGAATGAAAGAAATAATAAATTACCTCGCCTTCAGGAAATACTAATTCTCTGGGCCATTGGACAAACGTGCCCACTGCTTGTGACAACACGAATAAATCGCCACTATCAACACTGACCAGCAATTGCTGCTTTTCAAAACCATCCACGACCATTGTAATAATCACCTTCACATGATTAGCTAGCATTGGAACACTATGTAGCATTTGACCAGGGCCGGCGTTGTACACTTCGGCAAGGGCGACGATAACCACCATATTATCTCCATTTGTAGAAATTGTCCTCAAACCAAGACGACATTTAGCACCATCCTGTAAACAAAGTCGAAAATGTCAATTTTATGAAAATGGAAGATTATATGGTCACTTATAGGTTAGATTTACAACAAAATTGAACGTTGGCTCACGAATGTTCGAATATCCACTATCTCGATATCCACGGGAAACGACCGGTGATGGTGCATCAGCAACCTTACTGGGGGCATTAATTCTAGCTTGGGCCAAAGCTTCATGTAACCGCCTAGTCATTTCATCCTTCAATGATTCAACTTTTGACTCATACTTTCTTTCAATCTCACATTTGAATTTATCCAATTGCTCTTCACTTAAAACCGTTCCTCGACTTGCTTGTCTTCTCTTCTTCCCAAAAAAGTGTTTGATTTCATGTTCTCCACCGAAACCTCTAGGACGCCCAGGGTGGTCCACCTTACCAACAATAGTAGTTAATACATTATTGGTCCCTTCAGGAACCAACTTCCCCTTACAAACATCTTCATTGGCTTCATCCTAGTCAAAGAACAAATAAAAAAAGTTGAAATAATTGTACATATCGTCAAAAAAAAAACATATAATTTATTTTTAAAGAGAAAACACATATATAATTATTAATAGTGAGTTACAACGTTAATTAGTATTTTTTAATTTATTTAAATATTACTAACCAATTTCTTTTTTGCTTYCAAAATCTCTGTATTCGGAAACTCTAGCTCATTGCTGCTACTCAACGCAGTCCTCGCACAAAACCAATACACATGTCGTGGATATTGCGCACTATCTCCCTCAGATGATTGGGTCATACAGGATTGAACAGATCCGTTCTCGGTGCTAGATAAGAAATGTTGAGCCAAACTTGTTTTCTCCCACTCGGGTATGCTATTGCTATACCCCTTGCGCCCCATGTAATGGGGATACTTGTTCATTGATGCTCTCTATGAATTTTTTCTTCTTAATTCCTGAAAAAAAAAATTACGAAAGTCGATTACAACAAAAAACACAACCGAATATTACAATAAAGCTAAATAAAGTTACTTACCCAAAACTCAGGAGTATTGTTCGTTTGAATAAACGTCGACCAATCATCTTTTGTAATTTGCCCCTTGTAAACTTCATATGGCGGCCTCTTGTCCTTCCCCAAAGGTATAGTACGAAATATATACTTGTTTCGAAGCTTACTCCTAAAACCTCTATGCATTTTTGCCATCTTCCTAATCACCATTCCCTTCTTGGAGTCATCGATAACATAATCATGCTACAACATAAAGCAATACATTAGAAATTAGAAAGTTTTTCTTTAAAATCAAAATTAGAAAGCACAAGTATAAACTAAAAAATCCATAGTCAAATTGATTGTAGCTTGTTTTTTTGGTCCCAAATATAAAAAAATCCAAAAAACAATCAATTTCACAAATTTTAAAGAGTAAAAAGTAAAACAAAAACAAAAAACAGACCCATTCTTTATTACTTCAACAAGAAGCATTGCATAATACACATTTACTTATAATAATATAATAAAAAAGGATTTATAAAAATATGAAAAGTTCAGTCCACATTTACTTACACGGATCTCAGCCCCCATTTGACCCTTCATGTCATCAGATACATCCTCCCATGTCATGTTTATATTCACCCTGGAGCGTACCAACATGCCAAGATCGGTCGTGAATGATGTCGCGTCATCACCAACCGGCTGATCATTATAACCCCATCGATCTATTATCCTCGGTTGTCCTACCTTGGAACTAGATCCCTTGGCAGGCCCCCTTCCCTTCTTTCTTTCCGAATTGGCAATGTATCACCCGAGTGATGCTCTTCGCCCTCGCCGGAAGAATCCATATACCTGAAACAATTACCATATCAACATAAATACCTCTCCAAGTGTGCTATTGACAAGTACTTTAACAAAAAATAATAATAACATTTACAATGAGAGTCGAGTCAACTAAAAAATAAATAAACACACATTGATATTATTTTTATCATTTTCTTACAAGGAGATAAGATATTGTATTCATATTATTATAATTAATTATTGATATTACTGAAAAATAACAAACTTACAACTAAGATATGAACAATCCCTCGTCATGTGCCGACACAAATGGGAGATCATCCTCATTATGATCACCTTGCACATCTACATGAGGTATACCTATAGAAAACGAGGGTATCTCATTTTCATCCGTTTCAACTTGTCCTTCAATCCCAACTATCTTTCGACTWGCTTGTAAAACAACTGACCATCTGTGATCGGAAGGATCCTCCACATGAAACACTTGTTCCGCTTGCGATGCAAGTATAAACGGATCATTTGTGTAACCACAACGGCTGAAATCCACTAAAGTGAAGCCCATCTCATCATGTTTAACACCTCGACGATTATCAATCCATTTACAAAGGAAAAGAGCAAACTTGAATTCTATATAGTCCAGCTCCCATATTTCCTCGATCCGACCGTAATATAGCATCTGTGTAAGAACACAGTTACTATCTGATGAGCTAGAATAATCTATCGATGATGCCACTAATGTTACTCCACTATTTTGCATTACAGATTTTTCATCCTGACGAGAAGTGTAAAATGTATAACCATTGACGTCATATCCTTCATATGCACAAATTGGTTTTTTCGGCCCATAAGCTAACCATTTCAAGTCAGATCCCATATCGTCGGAAAAGTCAGAACTTTGTGAGAAAATCAAATCCTTAAACCACGTTGCAAATGTTTCATTATGTTCACGTGCCAACCATACTTCTCCTCTCGAAGGATTATGAGATTTCAAAAGACTTTGATGTTGTTGTATATACGGATGGACAATTTGTAAATGTTGCAGCACAAGAAGATGGGCTTTGCTTTGTAAATGATCTTCTACATTTTTCATCTTCTTTCGTCCAATTGTACCAACACCTTGTAATCTTCCTTCGTGTTTATATTTGGGAAGTCCTAAATGATCAACATTCTTCAAGTAAGGAGTGCAAAAGTCCAACACTTCTTCATCGATTACTCCTCTAATAATGCTTCCTTCAGGGCGCCCACGATTTTTCACTTTAGACTTCAAACTTCCCAAATGTCTTTCAAATGGCCACATGTATCGTAAAAAACCCGGACCACACACTTTGATTTCCCCTACCAAGTGCACAACAAGATGCACCATAATGTCAAAAGATGACGGTGGAAAATACATCTCCAATTGACAAAGCGTAACAACAACTTGACGTTGCAACTCATCAAGTTTCTCCAGATGAATCACTTTACTGCATATAGAATTAAAAAAATAGCACAGTCTCATTATTGCATATCTCACATGTTTAGGAAGAATCCCTCGGATAACAACCGGAAGAAGATGTTGCATCAAAATATGGCAATCATGAGATTTCATACCTACTAATTTCGAGTCTCTCAACAACATAAAATTCTTGATATTTGAACAATAGCCTGAAGGGATCTTTATTCTATACAAAGAATCACAAAAAACTTTCTTCTCGGCTCTCGTCAAAGTGAAGCATGCAGGAGGTAGATAAAATCCCCTATCCCGTTTTTGTGGTGCCAACTCCATTCGCATCTTCAAATGCTCAGACATGTCTTTTCGAATGTTGAGACCATCTTTGGACTTTCCAGGAATGTTTAGAAGTGTTCCAATAATAGAGTCACAAACATTTTTCTCGATATGCATCACATCTAAACAATGTCTAACAGTTAAATCCTTCCAATAAGGGAGTTCCCAGAAAATAGATTTTTTTTCCACAATCCATTTTTGGTCGGTTTGTACGGTTTTCCAAAAACCGTATTGAAGTCCTTCACTTTCTCGTACACTTGAATACCACTTAATGGTAAACGTGGAACCCTGATCTCAGTACGACCATTGAAAGGTTTTTTTAATCTACGATAACGGTGGGTAATGGGAAGAAACCTTCTAAAATCCGGGAAGACATTTTTCTTGCAGTTTGGTAGTCAAAGATCAACTGTATCCTCTTCACATATCGGGCAAGCTTTGGAACCTTTCGTTGGATAACCAGATAGGTTTCCATATGCGGGGAAATCATTAATAGTGCAATACAACATAGCACGCAACTGAAAGTTTATTTTGGTGTTCAAATCATAAGTAGATACACCTTCGCTAAAAAGCAATTTCAAATCATCGATAAGTGGAGCAAGATAAATATCGATATCGTTGCCTGGCTGCTTCGGACCAGAAATTAGAAGAGAAAGCATAATGTACTTTCATTTCATCGACAACCACGGTGGCAAGTTATAAATTTTCAATAATACGGGCCAAGTGCTGTTTTGACTACTTAGAGTGCCGTGTGGATTCATACAATCTGTGCATAAGCCAAGTGTCAAGTTTCTATGCTCATTCCAAAATTCTGGGTATTTCAAATTGATTTGCTTCCACTGTGGAGCTTCGGCCACATGTCTCAAAAATCCATCTTTCTTTCGATCTTCAGCGTGCCATACCAAAAGTTTAGAATCTTTTGCATTTGAAAATAACCTCCTGAACCTTGGTATTATCGGAAGATACCGCAGAACCTTCGCTGGTATTCGATTCTTTCCACTTTCAGTGACACCAGATGCATTCAACTTTTTCTTGTACCGTGAAAGATGGCATCTTGGACATTCATCCAAATCTTCATAAGCCTTACGATACAAGATGCAATCATTCGCGCATACATGAATTTTCTGAATTTCTGTTCCCATAGGGCACAATAGTTTTCTAGCTTCATAGTTCGTTGAAGGAAGCGTGTTCCCAGGAAACATTTCTTCAAGACCTTCCAACAATTCTGTGAAACTTTCATTACTCCATCCATGTTTCACCTTCATGTGAAATAATTTCAATACGGCTGATAACTTGGAGAATGTTGAATTTGGGCACAAGGAAAGCTTAGCTGCAACCATCAAACTTTCATATGCTTTCGGTTGATAATCGAAATTTTCTTGAACATCGGTCACCAAATCATTGGTTCGATCATCTTCAAATTTGTCGCTTTCACTGTCAGCCGCATGGTTCGAAGCATCTTCGTTATGAGCACCAATATTATTAGTGTTCACAATTTCATCTGCCTTCCTCTTCAAATTTATAGAATAAGCTTGTTGAGAAGTAGCAACATCGCCTTCTATAGAAACCTCTCCATGAAGTGTCCAAACATGATAATTATCTATGAATCCTCGTTCGAACAAATGTGCATAAATCTTGTACACATCGGTTTCCTTACTCATGTTGCGGCAAACTGAACACGGGCACAAAATTCTATCATCTCCTCGTTGTTTTTGATACGCAACGGCTTTTGAAATGAATTCATGCACTCCTGCCAAATATGCAGTAGTGTTTCGAAGCCCGTACATCCAACTTCGATCCATCCCTAAACAAGAGTTTATATATTAGAGGATTGATGTAGGTGGGCAAGTAAGAAAGGGAGAAGGCAGAAATGAGAAGTGGATATGGGAAGTGTGATCAGATTAGTCAACTAATCTAATCACAAAATTAAGGCAACTAGTTAGATATCAAGTAATCCTATAAAACGTCCATTGGCCCCCTTCTTGTATGTTGCCCCCCTCTTGTATATTTCCAGGGTGTTGTTCTATATGGGGACGGTGTGGTTTGATGTGGTTCCGGACTGGGTCGGTTTACCCTTTTATGGTCATATCATAAACTCGAGTCAGGTTTGACCTTGGAATACACTTCTAACATTTTCTTTTTCTCTAAATTAAATTTACATTTAACTTAGATCTTTTTTGGATACTTTTAAATCCAATGCTCCATTACACTCTAGAAAGTGAAAGGCCGATGGCACAAATTATCAGTTTATTAGACTGTATCTTATAAGTTATTATTATTATTATTATTATTATTATTATTATTATTATTATTATTATTATTATTATTATTATTATTATTATTATTATTATTATTTATTATTATTATTTTATTATTTATTTTTTTAGGAATGCAGGATGGAAAATGGAGAATCCAGACAGTTTATTAGACTTTATCTTATAAGTTATCATTATTATTATTATTATTATTATTATTATTATTATTATTATTATTATTATTATTATTATTATTTTATTTTTTATTTTTTTAGGAATGCAGGATGGAAAATGGAGAATCCAGACAGAGTGAATCAAAGGACAAGATCATCAAAGTATATTCAGACTTTATGACAAGGTTAAATTCAAGACCAATACTATTTATTCTATTTTATTACTTTTATTTCGAGGTGATGTATTATGGATGTATTAAAAGGAGAACAAGTTAAGTCATTGAACGAAAATCAAATGGTATTAGGGTTTCTTGAATAATGGTGTGAAATAGGTTTTAGTGTTTTTTCGACTGTTCGCCCGGTACCCACTTTTCAGTCGTAAACGGAAGCGTTGTCGGTCGTCGAACGTCGTTTAATTACATAAAACTGTCCGGCCTAAACGACGTTCGACGACAAACAACGCTTCCGTTTGCGACCGAAAAGTGGGTACCGGGCAACGAGCTACCACAACAGATCTATATAAATGATGATATCTAATTAAGTGTATTATTTTTATTATAAAAGAAGTCATAAAACCATATTCAGGGATGCATGTTATACTAGTACATGTAATTATTGGTATCTTATAAGAAAGTTTATAACAACCAACATCATATAATTTTTAGAAAAAATGATTCGATTTAATGTCAACAAATTTCAAGTGCATATCTGATGAACAATTTCACAATGATTTTCAAGTGTATGTATGCGATAGCTTATAGGATTTATCGATTACTGAGATCTATAAAATGATGATATCTAATTGAATGTATTGGTTTTATTATCAAAAGAAGCATAATAAAATCCTATTTAAGGATGCATGTACTAAAACATGTATTTACTTGTACCTGATAATAAATTTTATAACTAACATCATATAATATTTAGAAAATTTCAAGTACATGTATGATGAACAATTTCTCAGTAATTCTCAATCTCAAGATAATACATTTTCTATTTATATACATCACATATTCAATGCACATGCAAAGCTGGATTTGAAATCTACGAATTTTATAATGATCTATTTTTTTATTAATAAGTTAATATATTTTTTTATTTAATATTCTCTACAATTAGGCAGGTTAGTGGAATCCATTGAAGATCAAACAGAGGTATTGATTAAATAAAAAGATAAGTTGATTATTTAAAATTGATAATTATTTATTGTCTATGTAAGTATTAGCTTAAAGTAGAAAACACTTGATCTGTTTGCTATTATCTAATGAGCTTATATATTCTGTATCAGCTTTGGTAAAAGGGACAGTAAAGATCAAACAGGGCAGCAAGAATAAAAAAAGATAAGTCAAATGTTTAAGAGAGATAATTATATGCTTTCTATATAGGTATTCAATTATAATAAAAGATCTCTAATTACTATTTTTAATGGTATATCTTATGTATTTTGTATCAGGTTTGGACAAAGGAACAACCAACACAGGGCAGCAGCATCAATTGTTTAGAATATAAATATCTCTGCAAACAGCATCAATTGTCAAAAATATAAACAAATAGAAAATACATACTCTCTATTAAAAAGAAAATATCCTTAAATGCAACTGTCAAAAGAACAAATGAATTTGGTTGATACCTGTATGATGAAATATAAGAGGATGTCCAGAGACTTCGTGAAGGCGTATGAATTATTTGATCCCTGTAACAATTCAGCTTTCAATTTAAAAATGACAGTAAACAAAATGAATTTCATAATCTATAGTATTAAGTTATTTTACTTTTATTAATTATTAATTAATTTAAGGATTCTAGCTATACTTATATATACTAGTGGCATGCGCAGTTCAATATCAAAACATTTGAAGAAAATGAAATTCAACAAATGACAAATAGATTTAGTGAGGAGTGTGGTTCCGGTGCTCATGCTAAGGTTTACAAAGGGGAATTTTATACCCAAGCTATTGCGGTAAAAACATACACAGCTGCCCACCAAGAATTAGCAAAGGTTTTAACCCTTTTTTCTTTCTTCTTTTCAGTAACGAAATATTTGATGGCACATAGATATATATATATATATAAATTCTCAATTCTCAATTTTCTCCCCTCTCTCAAATAGAATGAGTTGGAGGCATTCAAAAGTTTCGGATCATCACCAAACATTGTTCCTCTCATAGGAACATGTTTCGGGGAAAGCTTCTACTTTGTTATGAAGTTCATTCCAACCCAACTAAAACACCACCTCAACGGTAGGTAATACTTTATATATGTATGTTTACATTTTTAATGTATTTTTTTTATTATTGTAATTGTACTTCTTTCTAGGTAAATATGTTATTTTCAATAATATATTTCACTGTTTTTCTACTGGTATTATAACAAGAAAGAACAAATACATTCAATATCAATCATGTAAGAATTGGACTAATCACAATTTTTTGCTTAGAGAGAAACCGATAGACGTAGTTAACAGGGAGGTAGACTAGAAATGGATTTAAATTGTAAGACAACTGCAAAAATGCACACATAATACCAACCAGAAGACATTCATTAGCCAAAAGGAAAAAACTAAGGTCCATATATATGTCATCTTCTGAATAACATCCATATACATTGGCAAGAGACCTTTGAATACGAAAATACATCAATCAAAGAAACGAAGAGAAATAAATCCAAACAATACAAGAATAGAAAAGTACACCGTAAAAATCATGTAGCAGATGCAACATATAAACATATTAATAAAAATAAAACTAATTACTCAATTAATTATAACCTTTAACTCAAATTAAAAAGAAAATAATTAAAATGCCCAGAAAATTCAAAATAGCCATATTAAAAATAAGTTACACAATGCAGAGAAAATAAGCAATTGAACAGAAAATAACTAAGATTTCATTAACACATTCAGATCACTGTACAATTTCTGCAAAACACAAGTGGTCAATTTCGTGAACCCTAAAATTACATCTATGCCCTCTGACCCGTAATACTCCTAGCCAACTGAATGTCCCAATGTATATCTTGATTCTATTTCAGTATATTTATTGATAAAAACCAAACCGAACCGATAACCAAATTTCCTGAAAAAATAACCGAAAATCGAACCGATTATGAAAAAACCCGAAGCGAACCGAAATTTTCGGTTCGGTTCGGTCGGTTTGTTCGGTTTTTCAATATTTTGCTCACCCCTAGTAGAAACTAAAACCAAAACCAAGCAAAAAATAATAATAAAAAGTTTTCAGTCGATTAACCTTGAATTTTCAAAAGCGCTTCATTATGAAAAAAAAAAAAGGAAAAAGAAGAACTAATGTGAGCATCAAGTTGCTTCCGGGATCCTGGATGCTGGTGGAAGGAATGTGAGCATCAAGTTGCTTTCAAAGACAAAGCATGATAAAATGACAGCAGTTATTGGTCTGGCAGTGTTCACCCAGTTTTAGTACTGGTATCCACTTATATATTTCATTAGCCTGGTATTTTCACCAACTGCTTTCATTGGTTTGAACTATGACTTGAAGTGCCCACGTTCGAGTTCCTATCACATGCGAATCCATCATTGTTCAAATATCCAAAGCCTACTACTGTACCTACAGCTACTTCAGTTGTGAAGCTCCCTACAACAGTTTTATCGACGTTAGCAAAAGCCAAGGCTAGGGCTACTAAGAAAGAGGTGGACAAAGCAAATGCCGACAAGGCAAAGCCAAGTTCTGCTGCCACAAGTTCTGGTAAGGGGAAATCAAGTGACAAAGATGGAGAACCCTAATATCATTTGAACTAAGATCCATATTTGAGATCTTATGCTTAATGCGCCAAAAGCCCCATTCAAGTTCCATCTGTGACGTGTACTGAAAAAGCTGCCGTGTTTCCAATATTTAGACCAGTTGAATCTGGGAATTCTTTTTGTTTGTAACTTTTATAACTCGTTCGAATAATATGGTTTGAGGCAAGTCTAAAGAACACAAACAAAAACAGATTACGAAAAAATTTTAGACTTGCAATAATTTAGACGAGCCCTAAATCGACTGTTCTTGCTGCTTGACAGCGTCTCCTTACAACCCTGTCCATATTAAAAATGCCCAATCCATACAATTCGAATTATACACATAAAATCTTAACCGAAAACTTATCTATACTATCCAGGACCTATGGTTTGGGGAAATAGTTAAATCCAGTAAAAAATAACCAAAATGAATTCATCTGCAAAATATAATCAATTCGATTTGCAGGTACAAAATACCTAAAAAAACCAATCAAAATACGCGGAACTCTAGAACTTGAAGAAAAAACATAAAATCGAGGTGAAATGAAAGAACTTATCACCGAGAGCTCAACCTAGAAATACAATCTGCACACACATTTGACTAAAACTCCGTATTGAAGCGCTGGAAAATTGTATGTGTAAATTTCAGCTTCGATTTCAAGGTTTGTGTAAATTCAAGGGCCAATTAATTTCAAGGGAGAAGTGAAACGAAAGTTTGGAAATTTTAATTTCAAGATTTGCCGGCTAATTTTTCAAGTTTGGGGCCGCGGATTTTGAGTGAGTTTCGATTATCAGCGACGGTTGTATTGGGGCTCTGTTCTTGGGTGTTTTTATTGGCAGCGGTAATATCAAAAGGCCGCTGGCCCGGTATTCTTATTGGCAGCGCTTCTTAAAATAAGCGCAGCCCGATTTCATTATTGGTGGCGGTTATATTATAGAACCGCCACCCGGAGTTTTTATTGGCAGCTTTTTCCAAATAAGCGCTGCCCGATTGCATTATTGGTGGCGGTTATTTTATAGAACCGCCACCAATATGATTTTTTATTTTTTTTATTTTCATAAGCAGCGCTTCTTATCTAATAAGCGCTGCCATTTCACTTTTTGCAGCGGTTTCTCTTTCAACCGGCACTTATGAAGCGCCACCAATCAACTCTTTTCCATTAGTGAAATGTCCGTCAAAGCGGTTTTGGTGTCAATGAGAGAAAGGGGTTTTGACCCTTTGGGTTGAAGTAGACGGCCTATGAGCGAATCACGTAGCATTTTAACACGATATTGATATCTCGCTTCATCAATGGTGACCGAAAAATAATTGCTTTTTTTGATCGGGGCACCCCAAAGGAGTGAGTCATCGGAGATGGAAGGTGGGCGGACGGGCCCGCTGGGCCTGGGAGGTGGGTCAAAGACGTGGGGGTTCAGTTGGACATTTCTTGATGAGCTGCAAGGTGGGCTGCTGGAAGTGGGCCTGGATCCAATACAGGGTGAGGAAAAGGCTGGGCTGCTGTTGGGCCTTCAACTCGGGAAATAAAGGTCTTGGGCTCTAAATGGGCAGCTTGTTGGAGATGGGCCGCAGCTTGTTGGAGAAGGGCCGCAGGGTAGTGTAGTGGGCCAGCGCCAAATTGGGCACGCAGAAAGAGAGCCCGGGTTGACCAAAAGAGACGTCCTTTTCTGAGCAGGCGAAAAAGTTGGGTTTGTCGCTGGAGAGTCTGACGTTACAAGAAAATAGCCATGCAGCATAGGTGGCATAGGATTCGAAGGGAGAAAGGATGGAGAAAATAGTGTAGGCAACGGCGGTGTCATCTTGGCCTCCGGCAAGGAGCCGAACAAAACCAGGGTAGTGAAATCCGAGAACGTCGTTGTCCTGTGCGGCGGCGGCGTCTTAGAAAGTGGCGTAGGGACATTAGGAGGCTGGGAGGGAAGAAACGTCGTGAATGGATACGACGGAGGAGCAATGGTCGGTTGTTGAACATGGTGGGACGGAAACCCGGACCCATAAGTCACCTTGGGGAAACCAGGCGTCGGAAAAAATGGCGCCGGA
>BMAC01000902.1:0-13014 GCA_014905375.1 Phtheirospermum japonicum | reverse complement strand
ACCGGTTGCCGATAGCGATGGCCAACAAAGCAGGAAGGTATGCTGCAGATTGTGCAAGGTAGTCATCAGCGGGGCATCCGTTGAAGGAGGCGGAAGTGTGCTGGCGGCGTCAGGTGCAAGTGTGGCTGGACACGGCTGCAGCAGCTGTTGTTGCTACGTGTCATGCGACGCCGGGGCGGCGTTTGAAAGCTTTCGGTAGGGCAGTGCATCCTCCAAGGACGGGGGCGGGGGAGAGCCAACGGAGCTGGAGTTTAAAAGAGTTAGGCCTGACGATGGCCAAGGTGGCTGCTGAGAAACGTCCACGGAGTGGGCGAATGAGTCCCAGCGGAGCCGGAGCTTATAGAAAACGGGCCTAACGGCGGCCAAGGTGGCTACTGCTGCATGGGTTGTGCCGGCGGAACAGTGGTTGTAGCAATCCGAGGGAAAGCCTCCGATAACGGTTGCGACGGCAATGCAATGGACGGTCGATGTTGTTGAGATGTGATCCCGATGAGGAATCAACTAGGTCGAGGAGAGAGGAAGAAGCTTTTTCTTCGTTTTTTCATGCCTTGATTGGAGGTGGCGACAACCCCCAAATCGGATGAGGATCGAACTCAGTGAGTCGCCAGTTAGTCACTTTTGATAGTCCATCTTCATTAGTTAATTAGTACTTGGCGTGCCCAGATCCACTCTAATTAGTGTTTTTTGTTTTTGTTATTTCCTTAACTAATTGTTAGTGTATTATTGTCTATTGCCTTTTATTACTAATATTATATATACATACATATATATAAATGGATGGATTAGATTCATTCTTATTTGTGAATCTAATTAAATGGATCCTTATTTAATTAACAGAATTAGAGTTATATAATAACATCACTACTGCTGATGTATATAACTGAGATAGTTTTTAATTGGAAACCGCCCCCACCACATATATATATTCAAATAAGAAGCCCTCCCTCCCTCCCATACGTGAGAACCTAGGCCCAATATTAGACCACTCAACCCAATGAGATGATTGGATGAGATTAATCTCATTTTGTAGGATGAAGATACGCTGAAACAAGGTGAGAATGACATTTATGCTTTATAATAATAATTCTTCCGTCTCTTTATCGTAAAAGCAACACGACTCAGATATGTTCTTCAGTATGGTGATAGTCAATGGTTTCCAAGCACTCATCAACAGCTGTTGTTGAATCATCACCGTCAGTGGCCGCATCAACCAGTTTCAACTCTCTGCCATCCTTTGCCGCTGCTACCACGATCAAAAGTGGTGCGTCGATTGCTGAGATATATAGTTGGCTGGTCTCGCTATCAGGGTTGAATTCGGTGCTCAGATGGTCACCATCAACTTCTAACCGATTAATCTTCATACTTGGTTTTGACCAATCGAGCATTATATTCTTAGTTAAAATACAAAATATTTTCTAGTATTTGTATTGTGGTTACAAAATCAAAATCAATATGATGGAATGTGATGTGGGATTGAGCACTGACAGTGGCAATCGAGGATTGGGTTTTTTGGTGATGGCGAGTGATAGGTTTTTGTATATTTAGAACATTAGATGATCCTCAAGTCTGTTTTCAAAAACTAACCTTCATGCTCATTGGAGTCCAGTACTTGTACAATTAGCACTGCGAAATTCTAAGCTTTAACAAGGTCAGATTTCTGATGCTGCGGGGCTTGGGTTTTACAGTTCTAGAGTTTACTACTGTAGATTTAGGTGGGTCTTGTGATTTAGGGCATAGGTTAAATGGAGTATTTGATTTATGAATAACTGATGGTTGTTGATTTGGGGAAGAACGGGGCTTTTTTAAGTACCGTGGTGCTGTTATTAGATATGTGCAGTGCTATTTAGTTAGTTTTTTAGTTCTATTTTGAATATTTTGTATCTTCACTTCTTTATTCATCTCTCAGGAAATTGTGAAAAGGTATTGAAATTGTAGATTAACATTGATTTTTGCTCCAGGTTGCAGAATTTAGATGAGATGACGACTCTTAGAAGATTGATGCTGCTATTTCATCGAGTTTCATTGAGGGCCTCACATTTGAGTGTACAGTTGGTCATTGATTGATTAACACGAATTTGTCTTTATTTTAATTAGTATTTTTGTTCGTTTTTATTGTTAATTTCGGTGAAAGTTGGATAGATTGAACAAATTTTTGTATTTTCTTATCTTCAACTTGTTTTATCAAATTTTAATTATAATTAATTAATTTTATATTTATTTTAGGTATTTTGAAATGTTTTGGCATGAAAATAGTCGAGGGTGGGCCTACGAGTGAAGTTTTAGCGAAAATGGGACTCGATTTGAAGTGTTACAGCTGACACTAGGTACGCTGATCCACACTGGGTTAACCAGTGTCCGAGTCCGCCGACACGCCCCTGCCGACCGCCCACGCCCCTGCTGCCCACGCTGGCCGACACTTGTTGCACTGGTTGATTGATACTGGGTACATCCGCCGACACTGGGTTATCCAGTGCGATCACAAATTCGGAAAATAAGAGCTTTTGACCCAGAAAACGAAAAAGTCCGGCTCCAACGCGTTTTTAAAAAGGGTCCTACTATATTAACAACAGGTGGGAAGACTTGGTCAAGAGGAAAATACCTTTTGTCACGGGATGCCGGTCTAAGACCCAGGGTTATGTGAGATAAGATTGGACACGGTATCCCGGACACGTCAGTGCGGCCCGTCGGCACATGTTGTCGGCTGTCTCGGAGGACACGGAGCGCAGGCATGCGGCATGGGCTGCTAAGCACGCCCAAAGGTTGGAACAGCGGGCGACGGGGAGCGTCGGCCCGCCTTGACAGCGTCGTCGACCTGAGAGCAGAGACCCTTGCCGATGTGGGTTTGCCGAACTGTTCCTTAGAACGTGTGGAAAAATAGGCGACGATAGGCTGCCGTCTTGCGCGCGGGCAGGGCAGAGTTCGTGTGATCAGAGGGCCTTAGACTTTGAAATTTGTGAAACTGTTTGGATGGGGACTTCCAGGGAGTGTTAGGTTGATCTCCACCAAGTTTCACGGCTAGACGGTTCCGTTTGAGTTGCAAACACTATGTACGTTCGAGGTGTGGCAGTGCAATGGCATTGTCGTGATTTCTGTATCTTGCAAGGACGATTCCCCTCTCACCGTTTATCGGATGGGGATGAAACTTTGTGGAGATCTTAAGGGTTGTGTAAGCTACTCTAAGGTTCAAACGGTTATGGATTCGTATTTCGGATGTGGGAGTTATGCCTTGTATGCATGCCCACAAATTGGATGTCTAGCCATGGCACGTTGCTTTTTTTCTTTCTAAGGCCTGTTATAGGGGGGATATGCATCCGGTGAGATACTACCGGTCCTCCTCATGCTGCGGGCATCAAGTGAGCATATCCTTGGGGGCATCTGGAGCACCCAAGGGCCGGCTTTAGGCAACTCGAAAGAG
The DNA here is from genome assembly GCA_014905375.1 of Phtheirospermum japonicum. Classification (NCBI taxonomy): domain Eukaryota; kingdom Viridiplantae; phylum Streptophyta; class Magnoliopsida; order Lamiales; family Orobanchaceae; genus Phtheirospermum; species Phtheirospermum japonicum. Next base: position 9,599 of record BMAC01000902.1, on the reverse strand, counting down.
TGTATAGAGTCCTCGTTCGGGTTGGGAACCGAGCGAGCGGCGTTGGGCGGGAAAGCCAACGTTGGGCGCCCAAAAGGGCCGAGAGGCTAATGTACGTCCAAACGCTATGCCCCGCATGCTAGTGTATTGTAAGAAACACCTCTTGGTCGACTGAGCGATCGAGGCAAAACACCAAATAGCCTCGTGAGATGACTCGTAAGCATCGGCTATGGGTTCAAGCCATGTTGCGGGGGTCCGTTGGTCGCTAATGCGGTTGTTGGGTAACACCGAATAGTGGGAAGCATTGGCATGATGTCGGTCCGTCGGAAATGAATGTGCCACGCACGTCGTGGGGAAATAAGGTGGGAAAGTCGGCATAACATTTGACCAAGAACTTAAGGATAGCCCTACTCGGGCGAGACACGAACACAAGGGGCACCAGGCTGGGTATTGCACCCAGGGTGACTCAAGGGAGTGTTGAGCACGAGGATTGCATTGTGGGCTTGTGGGAAACCCGCTGTGCCTACTCGGGCAAGGTTTCGAACATGGGCTCCGTTACAGGTATTGCACCCGGACGTCCTAAGGGAGTGCCGAGCACACGAGAATACGGTGGGGGTAAACGAAAGACCCTCAATGTTGAGAAGAGGGCGAGCAATGCTCCTGTGTGTCGCGAGACAGAAGTCAATGACCCGATCCGTGGATCGTAGGAGAAGCGAGCTTCGGGAATCTTAAAATTGGAGATTGGCACGAAGGCCGGATATAGATGTCGGGGATCTTCTAGGCCGCACGGGCAAATGAATATCCGCTATATACTCAAGAGTGCCGCCCGTGACAGCTGGTATCAGAGCCTGAATTGTATGAATCTCGGATGATTCAGGCCGCAGAAGGAGTAATTGCGCGCATGGTAAATGTTTCCTTCTGGAACTCGATACTTGTAATTTTCATGAGACGCTTTCGGAGAGCTTGTTGCGCATGGCCTTGAATGGCTCAACAGGCTACACGTGGGATGTTCGAGTGGGAATTTTTTGGCTTTGAAAGTGTTTCTTGATGGTCGTAAAGAGGCATGCTAACGAGTCGGTCTGTGATTAGTGCCAAATTCATTTGGAACATCGTGCTGCGGAGTACCGCACGTTAAGAGGTGATTAGGGCACTGTGGCCTAACAAGTCGGATCTTAAGGAAAGCTGATTGGAATTTGTCCAATTTAGGCTCTGATAATGGTATGAATTTTTCGTGGGAGCTTAGCTTATGGAAGTGCCGCCCGAGTGCAAGGCGTAGCATTTCCCGAGATGTCCGAGAGAGACGATGGAAGTTGTGGAGCTGGTCTCCGGATCGAGTGGGGGAGACCAGCCAACTTGGCGGATCCGCTGGGCGATCCTCTGATGCCAAGTGAGCGTTCATCCAGTGTTGCCGAGCTATTTTGAGTCCTCGCGCTGATCGGGGCCGGAGTTTGAGAGCCGAGGCAAGGTGTCAGTTGGGATGGTCGGTTGCCTTTGATAAGGAAGTAGGTGATATTATGGGATGCCGATCGAAAGCTTTGACGAGGGTAGCTGGATCTGAAAACGGGAAGTAGCCGGGTGTGCTCGAAGGAGCGTAGTAAGGCAATATCTATGAGATGTTGTCGGAAAAGCCTTGGAGAGTGCGGGCCGTTCTTGAGGTGTGCTCATGCGGAGTACACGGTTGCGCACTGCAACAAAGGTCTACGGACCAAGTTTGAAGTGCGACGTCCGGCCTGGTCAGAGTACCCGCCGAGATTGACTGGTGTTTGCCGGGACGGCAACACCTTGAGTGGGGGAGGGTGCGTTGAAACCTACGGGTACGCACGCTTTCAAGATCCGTTCCATTTGGTGAGGCCAGAGAGCCAAGACCCATCGGTGAGGCCAGAGTGCCAAGATCCGCAAGCGAGGTGAGGTCTACGGCCCAATATCCAACACAAGCGAGGTGAGGTCTACGAACCAATATCCAAACCAACGAGGTGAGGCCAGTGGGCCAATATCCTACCAAGAGCGGTGAGGTCTACGGACCAATATCTAAACCAGCGAGGTGAGACCAGTGGGCCAATATCCAACCAAGAGCGGTGAGGTCTACGGACCAATATCCAAACCAGCGAGGTGAGGCCTGAGAGCCAATATCCAAACCAGAGCGGTGAGGCTAGAGTGCCAATATCCAAAATAAGAGCGGTGAGGCTTGAGTGCCAATATCCACCAAGTGAGGCAGTTTTGCCAGGAGATAGTTGTGAGCGAGGCCTACGGGCCAAAGCAAGGGATCCCATTGGGGGACCATGAACGCTGGTTGACTCTTAATGGGGCCGTGTCTCCAAAGCACCTTCGGGTAGGAGTGTGACACATGACCGGTGTGATGGATGTTGGCAAGAAGTTGGTGTGGTTGAGCGGACCAGCCGCAGTTTTTCGCGAGTAAGGAGTGTGTGCGTCGGGCACACATTGGACTAAATTGGCAGATTTCCGTGCGTGGGGCACTTTTGAGGGCTCTAGATAGCCAGGAGTTTCGACCGTGACGTACCGTTTTAACTTGGATTTCAGTCGCGCATGCACAATTCTGCCTAGTGCATGCGTTGACGAGGACGTCAACGAATCGAGTGGGGGAGAACTGTCACGGGATGCCGGTCTAAGATCCAGAATTATGTGAGATAAGACTGGACACGGTATCCCGGACACGTCGGTGAGGGCCATCGACACATGTTGTCGGCTGGTCTCAGAGGACACGGGGCGCGGGCGTGCGGCATGGGCTGCTAGGCACGCCCAAAGGTTGGAACAGTGGGCGACGAGGAGCGTTGGCCTGCCTTGACAGCGTCGTCGACCTGAGAGCAGAGACCCTTACCTAAGTGTTTTTACCGAACTGTTTTAACATCACGTTCCTTAGAACGTGAGGCAACTCTCCACCAAGTTTGGTGTCATTCCGAGTCCGTTTGGACAGTTGGAAAAATAGGCGACGATAGGCTGCCGTCCTGCGCGCGGGCAGGGCGGAGTTCAGGTGATCAGAGGGCCTTAGACTTTGAGATTTGTGAAACTGTTTGGATGGGGACTTCCTGGGACTTTTAGGTTGATCTAAACCCAGTTTCATGTCTAGACGGTTCCGTTTGAGTTGCAAACACTATGTACGTTCGAGGTGTGGCAATGCAGTGGCATTGTCGTGATTTCTGTATTTTGCAAAGACGATTTCCCTCTCACTATTTATCGGATGGGGATGAAACTCTGTGTAGATATTAAGGGTTGTGTAAGCTACTCTACGGTTCAAGAGGTTATGGATTCGGAGTTCGGATGTGGGAGTTATGTCTTGTATGCATGCCCACAAATTTGATGTCTAGCAATGGCACGTTGCTTTTTCTTCTAAGGCCTATTATAGGGGGGATATGCATCCGGTGAGGTACTACCGGTCCTCCTCATGCTGCGGGCATCAATTGAGAATCTCCTTGGGGTCGTTTGGGTCACCCAAGGGCCGGCTTGAGGCACCTCGAAAGAGTGTCTAGAGTCCTCGTTCGGGTTGGGAACCGAGCGAGCGGCGTTGGGCGCCCAAAAGGGCCGAGAGGCAGATGTACGTCCAAATGCTATGCCCCGCAGGCTAGTGTATTGAAAGGGACACCTCTTGATCGACTGAACGATCGAGACAAAACACCGAATAGCCTCGTGAGCTGACTCGTAAGCATCGACTATGGGTTCAAGCCATGATGCGGGGTCCGTTGGTTGGTAATGCGGTTGTTGGGCAACACGCATAGTGGGAAGCATTGGCATGATGTCGGTCGGTTGGAAATGAATGTGCCACGCACGTCGTGGGGCAATAAGGTGGGAAAGTCAGCATAACACTTGACCAAGGACTTAAGGATAGCCCTACTCGGGCGAGACAAGAACAAAAGGGGCACCAGGCTGGGTATTGCACCCAGGGTGACTCAAGGGAGTGTCGAGCACGAGGATTGCATTGTGGGCTTGAGGGAAACCCACCGTGCCTACTCGGGAAAGGTTGCGAACATGGGCTCCGTTACGAGTATTGCACCCAGACGTCCTAAAGGAGTGCCGAGCACACGAGAATACGGTGGGGGAAAACGAAAGACCCTCAATGTTGAGCAGGGGGTGAGTAATGCTCCTGTGCGTCGCGAGACGGAAGTCAATGACCCTATTTTTGGCTCGTAGGAGAAGCGAGCTTCGGGAATCTTAAAACTCGAGATTGGCACGAAGGTCGGACATAGATGTCGGGGATCTACTAGGCCTCACGGGCAAATGAATATCCGCTGCATACTCAAGAGTGCAGCCCGTGACACCTTTCCTTTGAAGGATTTGAAGAGAATAATTATTATTGGAGTCTTTGGAATTAAAAAGGAAATAAAATCAAGATACCTCTTTGAAGAAGGATTTGGTGATAGAAAAGGAGACCACCAAATCCTATAAAAGGAGATGCCTAGCACACATGAAAAACTCTCTCACAACTCTCGAACCTCTTGGGGATGACAACCCAAGAGTGGTCTTTATTTTCATTCTTTCATATTTCTTAGTTTTAAATTTCTAGTTTTTAGATAACTTAGATTAGTTCTTAGGTAATTTAGATTCAAGATTTCGCCGTGGAACGCTGTTATTTTCATCGTCATTAATTAGTAATTCTTTAATTTCTTCACTTAATTAGTTTAATTAACTTCTTATGTTTTTAATTTCTTGCTTTATTAGTTCAATTGATCTTCTTAGAATAACTCAATCTTTCAAACCACCCCCCCCCCCCCCATGATGAATTGTGTTCTTGGATATTTTTAGATTGTGATGTTGAAATTGTTGATGATGATTGTGGGTTTATGATGTTGAGATTGATGATGATTGTTGGCTAGATCTAATGGTTCTAGGGCCTAGATTCGTTATGAACCATCAATTGGGATTTCCCAAGAGATCGTGGAGACGAATCAAAACTCTAGAACCCTTGTTTTCCTAAATTTTTCAAAACCCTTTGATTTTATTGTTGTTCGTTTAAATTAAATTCTTGACGAATGTACTAATATTAATTTAGTAGATTCTTGCGTGAACAAACTCCTGAGCATTAGCACGATTGACAAGTTTGATAATGAGGATGGCAAGGAACACTTGAGCGGGGAGCATTTGATGGATTTGCTGGGAATTGAGTTATGTGATATTGTGGATGGATTTAATGATGGAACTCCCATGAAGTTTGACGTGCCTAAAAATGAGCCAAAAGTGGAGTTGAGACCAAAACAAGATCGTTCAAAGTTTGAGCCAAGTGAAGAGACGAGATCACCGCATTATCATTCAAGAAATGTTTCCCTCAATCCCTACAAGAATTTTAAACGTACAAGGAACAAAGGAAAGACATATAGCAAGGATTGGACGAAGAAGAAGAAGAAGTCGAACGAGGTTTTTGATAAGAAGTTAGATGATATGAAGTTCAAGGTTGGTAAACTATTGCTATATAATTCTGATCGTAAGTTTGATCCAACCAATTTTAAAGTCGAATGGAGTGGACCGTTTTTAATAAAGGAGATGGATGAGTATGGAGTAACCACTATTTACAATGAGAGTACAAAGACAAAGTTCCAAGTCCACAAGCATTAACTTAAGCCTTATTACGAGAAATATACGAGAAGTCGAGATAGAAGCAAGAAGGAGTTCGTGGACCCACCACGAGCTAGAAATTGATTAAGCAACTTGCGTCGAGCTTTTGACGTTAAACAAGCGCTTCTTGGGAGGCAACCCAAGCGTTCGTTAGTTTTCATTTTCTTTAATCTTCTTTTTTATTTTTGTCTTTATATTGTGTCAATTGCCGTGGTACGTTTATGTGTGTGTTGATGTGCAGAAAGTTCGATAAAATCGATTATTTTGGATAACTAACGGTTATATAGCGGTAGCTCGCTACCGCAAGGCCTTACTGCTAGTTCCATTCAAGGCATTAACAATGACGATCAGCTGCTGAACCTACCGCTAGCCGCAGCAATCAGGGATAATGATGAGCTTACCGCTAGGCAACCTTCCGCTACATGCTACCGCTAGTAGCGTCTGCCGTCTAATTTTTAAGATTTCATTTTCATTGATCGAGGTCGCAATCCGACCCAAGTTAGCCGCAGTCCGACAACATTTTGATGAGCTACAACCCAGCCATTTACGACGTTGAGCCACAATCCAGCCGTTTCAAATCCCAAAAGAAGTGCCACCGGGCACTTGCACGTAGCAATTGATCGCAATCGTGTTTTTTTAGGTTTTTTCAAGACAATCCAATCACGCGATCTAAGACGAAGAATAATTGCACAGGCATTTTTGGAGAGGCTTGACTATTTTTCAGGGACGTTCCCTTACTCCTTTCCTCATTTGATTTGCTTTTCTTTATATTTAGGGCAATCCGGAGATTGCCGAATTTTTAGAGGGGGGATGGTTGAGTATGATTTATATTTGAAAACTGTGCAATTTGAAATTTTTTTACGTGATTGATTGCTATTGCTGCGCTGAATTGTGTTTGTCTGGCTTGCCTGTCGAAGTTAACTAAGTATGATTAGAAGTTCATGTCTTTTGAGCGTGTATAAGTGCATAAATTTTTCAAAATTATTATTTATATATTGTAAAATGGTACTTGGACGCAATTGATTTCGCAAAACCTTAAAAGCAGCGTCAATTCAAACTTTTTCATGCAAAAAGCCAGTGAGTAGCCTGAGTGTTTATCATTCATTGCATGTACTTGAATAAGTTTCAGTTTGATATCTCTTTGAAACCGCTGTGTGTAGTTGACTTTGAACATGAGGTTAAGGCACAAATAAAACCCTATTCCGGCCATATCCATATATTTTAGCCACTATAAATTCCGAATGAGCCAATCATAGCCAAATAATCCATGCCTATAGCCATGAGTGATTTTTTGAGTTGACCCCTACCAACCCATTAAAAGCGTGGGGTAGGAGTTCTTTATTTTTATTGGTTATTTAGTGTTTTGGAATTTTTATGAGGGATTTATGAAAGTTTGTAATAAAGGATCACCATCCTAAAAAAAAAAAAAAAAAAAGCCCCATAAAAAAATAATAAAAGGGGAAAAATAAAAAAAAATAAAAAAGGATGGTGAATCTTGGTGAATCGTGTTATGTCATTGCCTACGCGCTTATAAAGGCTTGTGTTTTATTGTTTATTTTCTTATGAAGCCTAATGTTTAATAGGCAAGGAGTTGTGTTTGTAGAAGAAGCATATAATAAGATTCAATTGTGATTAAGTGGTTCGAGCAAAAGTCGGTTTAGAGTTACGAGTTGAGAAATAGCCTAAGTATAAAGGCTACGTTATGAGTGTTTAGTGAGGTTTCTCTTTTGAACGAGGTGAAACGTATTGATTCGTGATTAGAATAGGTTGGGTCATGAGTTAGACACATGACTTATATATTCCATACCCGTCCAAAGAGCCTTACATTACAACCCGTAAAGACCTTTACCGATTCTTAGTTTTGACAACACACTTAATTTGCGATTGAAAAGAGATTGATTTTCAGTGCTTGTTTATTGTGCATGTATTTGTATGATTTGAGCGTATACACATTCCATGCAGCAATGCTTGAGTGCTTTTGAGCGTACACCCACATATTTATTCCCCTTTTGAGAGGATGCATGATTCTGATTTTGAAGCGACAATGTAATAAAGGTGGAGTGTTTGACGTTGCATGATTTGTACCTATATTTTCAAAATTATGTATGTAGCATAGCATGACTCATTGCTTGGAATGATTTTCATTCTTGTTAGTCTTTGAATTTATCATTTGTTCGAGGACGAACAAACCAATTAAGCGTGGGGTAGTTGATTAGCGCAGATTTGTCTTTATCTTTATTAGTATTTTAGTTCTTTTTTCTATTTATTTTTGGTATAAGTTGGATGATTTAAGCCTAATTCCGTATTTTTATATTCCCAGCTTATTTTACCGTATTTTGACCATAATCGATGAGAATATGTGATTATTCATTATTTTTCACCTTACAGCTAAGTTGTAACGCCCCGATTTCACTTTAGTCGAAAATTGAATTATATTTTTAAATAATTAAATGGAGAAATCTTGGCGTCACAATAAATGTCTAATTTTCATGATTTTAATTTAAAAGATTTACATTTTTTAAAAAAAACGTTCAAGAATTTCGCAGCGGAAATGATCATAATATAAATAACCCAAATCATCATCAAAAGTAATTTATAATCAAAAACACTTCTCTATGTCTAGTTCAACCCTTATTTAAAACAATGAAACGAGTTTTAAAACATAAAACCAACATCAAGACTTTTCATTCCCCTCCTCGTTTCCCTTTCATTCGATATCTTCATTTGTACCTGAAAAACACGTCGTTGATTTGGGATGAGCTCAACGTACTCAATAGTTACACCGACATACCTCATGCAAAATTATACAACTCACAAATAGCACAATTAACCATAGAATYCCTAATTTTAATGTAGAAGACAGTTGACTGCAGCTAAAACGCGGCGGGTTTCCCCTATAACCCTTTTCCCCGGTCATAGGCTTCCCCGATGACCCTTTTCCCCGGTCATAGGCACTTAAGGCCCCTGGTTTTAATAATTGGATATAGCACGCTGGGATAAACCCAATGACCCTTTTCCCCGGTCACGGACAACTTTTGCGGTCCACGGCTATATTATTTTATAAACATAGAATTTCATGATACACATTGCACATAGATTTGAGCACATAGAATTTAACATAAGACAGGTCGGTGGTCCCTACCTCGTAAAATGTCGTGGAAAATTGAGTGATATGCACGTAGTTGAAATCCTAAGTCCCCTTAATGCTCGTCACCTAATAAATTAGAAAATATATTTAATTAGTATTTTCATATTTAATATTCATACTAATAATAATAATAATACTAATAATAGAAAAGATAATAATAATAATAATAATAGTAATAATAATAATAGTAGTATTAATGATAATAATAATAATAATATAAATAATAATAATAATAAAATTGGACTGAAAGTATTTTATAAAATGTGTTTTGGGGCTGGATTGGGGTTACTGGAAATCTGGGGGTTCAATCGAAAAGATGGCTAAAGTCGGGGGGTCAATCTGCGAGTTTCTGGAAATTTGGATTAAAGGGTTTAAATCCCTAATTTCTTTCTTCAAAACCCGTCTCTTTCCCTTTTCTTCTTTCTCCTTCCTTCTCCCCAAAACAGGACTCGGCCAGCCCCTCCTTCTTGCTCAATCGTCGCCGGCGGCCGAAGGTGCAGGCGGTGGGCAATCGGCGGCGCGATGGTGGCGAAGAACTGGCAAGGAGGCGCAACCGGCAATTTTGGCCGGCACCTCCTCCTTCGATCGATCGGCGGCTGGCGTCTTTCAGAGCGGCGAGGCGAGGCGCTACCGTGGCTGAGTAGTAGCGACAGTAGAGATGGAAATTCGACGTGAGAGTGACTCCGGGATTGGCTGGGTGGCGATGGCTCGTAGCGGCGGACGACGGGGTGACTCGGTTGCGTGGGCTATTGGTCGCAATTCGGCCGGTTCGATTGTGGGGCTGTGGGGTTTCGGGTGGCGATTCGGATGGTTTGCCGTGGTGTCGTTGGCTTGGGCGACGATTGTGTAGAATATGGTGGTCGGCGACGGTTGGGGGTTTTGGATGTTGGGTTTGCCGGATTGGCCGTGG